>VZSF01006675.1:3777-56938 GCA_013398295.1 Chionis minor | reverse complement strand
GGGGTGGGTCCGACGGGGCTCCCGGCGCTTCCAGCCCGGGCTCCGGGAGGCTGACGGCTGATCCAAACCCTCCTGTCCCACCCGTCTGTCGTTGATTTCTAGCCTGCCTACCAGAACTTGAGACAGCGCGTTGACAACTTTGTTTCCAACCATTTGGCAACTCATACCTGGAGTCCCCATCTCAACAAGAACCAGCTGAGAAATAACATTCGGCAGCAGGTTCTCAAGTAAGTGTCGGCTCTGGGGATTCTCTGTGTGAATGTGCTCGTGTACCATGAGAGGTGACAGAGGCTGCAGGTGTAGAGTGTCTGCTTTCTTCAGAGAAATTTCTGAGGAAGTTTTTGTGTTGTGTTTTTTTCTTCTGGCACTTTCAGTGTGGTGTTATTTCAGATAGCAACTCGCCATCAGTATTCGTCAGAATTAGACTGCAAATGTTATTTTGTCTGATCTAAGTTGGCGCAGGGGTGGAAAGCTTATTTCTGACTTGGGATGCAAAACTCTAGCTAAAGTCTACCTTTACTGTTTCTTTTAAGGGAAATATTAGTAAAATTGCTATTATCATCAAGTTCTGAACTAAAGGGAAATTAAAAGGATTTGACAGACCAAGCTCTGTGGAGTACAAAGCTAAATTCACAATGCAAAAAGCTGGATGTTAGTCTAGCTAGACAGGGAAGAGGTTTTTCAGGACCGCTGTTGAGTCAAAATGATGTCAAACGCTTACCTGATGTTTCGTTATTTCGTGAGGGTTCCTCTAGTTTTTCTTCTCAAAACTTAGAGTCATAAAAAACATTAGGAAATTTCTTCAAAGTAGCATACGTTTGGTCACGAGTTTTGGTCAAACAAGGCATTTGGGAACGAACTTAGTTGTGCTGTAGTGAGGCCACTGATAATTGGTAATGAGGAGCTGTTTTGTGGGGGGAGGTGGGGCAATTGTTGTTTGGGGCAGGGTTTGGTTCTTTTTAAAGAAGCACAAGAACAAGAAGCAATATAAGTTCCACAAAAGGTTACAGGGGTCTAAAGGGAACCCACAGGTACAAAGCTCTGTATTGCCATTTATTTGGTCTTACTGAAGATTAGGTGTGTTCTGTAAAGCTACAGAACTTTGAGGTGTCACACTGTATTGGGCAGAATGTAACTTAGGGTGATGATGACTGGTCTAGTAGTTGTCTCTTGTGCCTTCTATAATTTGTCTGTTTTATGCCATGGCAATCGATAACATCAAGTTTCTTCTTAATTTTTTTCCACAAATATCACTTCTACAATTAGATAACATTTCTAGGTGTGACCAGTAATGATGTAACAGGCTGCTTGTTGCATTAATTCCATGTGACTGGATTGCTTTGTTTCTCTAGTATTTTTTTCTGAGTTTGTAAGGTGTAAAGAGCACTGTTGAAATACAGGCAACTGGCTAAATACATACCTGAAGTGGTGCTCGGAAAATGTTAGTGCTTCATTAGAAGCTCTTAGGAGTGTTTACGTCACATGTAAATGAGCATATTTCATGAAGATGTTCTTGAAAAGTCCTATTTTCTTACTACGTATTCATGTAACTTTGTTCCAGGTCTGGAATGTTGGAATCTGGAATTGACAGAATTATTTCTCAGGTTGTGGACCCAAAGATCAACCACACGTTCAGACCTCAGGTGGAAAAAGCTGTCCATGAATTTTTAGCCACATTGAATCACAAAGAGGAGGCAGGCCCCAGTACAGCTGCAAGTGAGGAGAAAACAGATGCTTCTGTAACAGTGCAAGGTATTCTACCCTTTCTCTGACCAGTCTATTAACAAGAGCTTGGTTATCAAGAGAGGAAATATTGACTAGGTTTGCTGCTAGCACAGAATTGTTAAGCGTCGTTATTAACAAGCTGAGCTCCAGGCAGCAAAGTGTGCTGCTTGTCTCTTACTGTATGTATAAAGGTAGAAGGCAAGCAGGACGTCACCATGTACCACCGTGTCACTCTGTCCCTTCTGCTTGAGACTACAAGGGATTGGTTTACTGTAGGGGAAAAAAAAGTTGGTCTCAGGGTTTGGCCATCTATGTATTATAGGATCAGATAAGACATAGCTGTAAGATAACAATGATCCAGGTTTTTTATGCATTAGTAGATTGGAAAAAAATTATCTATGAGACGGCTGTCTTAATGGAGTTGTTGTGTGCCATAGAATTTGAATGGCTAAGCTCTTCTTGGGAGCTTGAGTTCTGTTGTAAATCAGCCAATCTGTAGTTTGTTTATAAACAGAGCTCTTTTTCTTTACACTTTTCATTTATGTTGTCTGGTATTGACTTCTAAACACTCCTGCAGGTAATTGTCCATTCTTTCCCTTTCTAAGAGACTCCACTGCAGTCCATCTATTTGTAACCAGACCCTTTATTTAAATCCTAGCCCTCTTCCTGTGAGGCCCACTTCCTTTAAAGTACATGGGTTAACAAGCCAGCTGCAGTTCTTAGTGCTAGTCCAGTTAACCCTTTCTCATCCATCTTCAGAGCTGCCTCTAAGAAGATGGGGAAGAGACAGGGTATTTCTGATAGTCCTACTGTTATATAATTAATATGCTAAGTCCATTTTCTCTGTCACTTACGGAGACACCAGAGGTATGAAATACAGACTTTCAGCTACAGTATTCTATATTGTGCTTCACCAGAGTTACCCCATTTGGGAAGATGGTAAAGTTGATCAAGGATTGTGTTCAGAACATCCTTCCTGTAGACAATCTCTGGGTTTTTTTAGCCAATCTTAGGAACAGCGGTGTGTCACGGAGTAAAAGGAATCTCCGGTATCAGATGATGATCGCTGCAGGAATGCAACTTCTTGTTCTCTTTTTGTTCTTTTCTTTTGAATCAGAATTTGTAGATGCAAAATTAGTCAAACCTTTTAGTTAATTTTACTTATTTTAAATAAATATTCTTTTTCCTTTGATGTGCTTAAAATTCTGTCTGAATGGCTTTACAGAAACTAAGATGAACTAAAACTCTTTTCTTTCTCACTATTCAAGGTGTCTCTGCTACAGCTCCTAGTGGCAGTGTAGCTAGTGATGCAATGTCCATTTTGGAAACAATAACTTCTCTTAACCAAGAAGCAAGTGCTGCCAGGGCTTCAACAGAGAACTCAAATCCCAAGAACAGTGACAAAGTTGCAAAAAGACTCTCATCTCAGCAGAGTGTGGATGGTAGCGCTGAGAGAGAGAGAAATGCAGAGGACTTGCCAGACAGAGAGAAAGCAATTTGTGATCTTTCTGGAGAAGGGGCTGAAACGTTTGCAAAGTGTGAAGACTTAAACGCGCTTCCCTGCCAAAGTGAAGAAATAAAAAATTCAGCAAAGGATACAAATAATTTGACTTCTACAAGTAAAGATACAAGTAAAGAAATTCAACAGGAAAGTGAAGATCAAAAGACTAAATTATTGGATAAATGTGACAAGAAACCAGACAGCAGTGAAAAAGGTGAAAGAAGAAAAGAAAAGAAGGAAAAACTTGACAAGAAGTCTGACCATTCAAAGAAAAGTGATGATTCTACGAAGTCAAAAGAAGAAAAGCAAGCAAGAGATTCGGAACCAGTGAAACAGTTAGTTCCAGAAAAAAATAGCAATAAACATAAAACAACTGAAAGTACTAAAGAAGGTATGGTGTGGGCAATGCTCTTCTTTCAAATACGGATATGGGGTGGGGTTTTTTAGGCGTATCAAGGAGGTAAATTGGAAGTATATTTGGAATGTAGGTTCTCTGCTAGTTGCGGCAAATTTGTGTAGCTAGCCGCAGCTAGGTCTTGGTTTATCTCCCTTAACTGAGTTACCCATGTTAGGAATCAGATGACCTTTGGTTCCTCAGGTGTGTGATTGGTCTTACCTTACTCTGGCAAGTTCTCTCAATGATTCCGGAGTGCATTTAGAGTTTCTAGTTGCACCTCAGGGTGAATTTTGTTTTGAGTCAACCAGAGTTAGCCTAAGAACATTTCATTAAGGTGTTACAATTTTATTTTGTTTTCTTAGTTCTCGTTCATAAGATCATTTTGTTTTCAGTGGAAAAATCACTGTTTTGGTAAGAAAAGTCTCTCAAATACAGTGTGCTACATTACTGTGCCTTCTTTCTATTTTTCCCTTTGCAAGAAAATACGTCAGTAGATTCAGATCTGGATGTACTCAGTGACATCACTGTCAGCTCTGTCCATACCAGTGACCTTTCTTCCTTTGAAGAGGAGAGTGAAGAGGAGACTGTAGTTTCTGACAGTACTGAAGAGGGGGAGATCACATCAGATGGTAAAATAATAAGATTCTTAAGTAGAAAGAAATATGATGCATTCAATGAAAGTGTTGCATATTCTCAGAAACTTGCAGTTTTGCAGTATGTTTTACTGTACTTATTTATGAGAAAGAATTTGAATGTGGAATGGGTAGTATTTGTGCAATTACAAAAGGCAAGTAGTGAATGTACTTTGAATGTTTTTTAATAGTTTGATACATTCTAAACATTGTAAATCTTATGTGTACTATGGTATTTCATAGGTGATAGAACACTTAATGGTGATGGATATGTCACTTTCCTGTGCTGGTTTTTTCCCCCTCCCTTCCAGGAATTTGTTACAATGTTTGAGTGCTTTATTTGTGACCCCAGGATAGTGTTTGTAGCTGACTTTGCAGATCAGGTCAGTTTTAGAGCTTTAGGATTGCAGGGATTTCCAAATTCTACTTGGCCACAATAGAAGGAACAGGAATGGATATAGATTTAACAGTTTGGAAACCAAATCTTTTAACTGTGACTGGGTTACCTATTTGTGTTCTCCTTGTCTAGAGCAGAATTCAGATTCTGATTTCTGCAGATATGTGGCTTTCATGGTTAATAGGACTCCGCTTCATAATACAGACTGCCTTAGTACCTGAATGAGTTGACTCTAGTATGCTGTGAGCTTATATTTTCTACTCTAGGAATATTATTTAGAAGCACTGAATTACTTGCATATTTTGTGGCTTTGGTGTTGCCTTTAAACATGACAGATTGCATTCAGTTCTGACTAAATATTTGTGAAGTGAAAACAAGCCATTAAGTATATTTCAGGGATACAAATAATTTGTACGGCATGGAGCACAAGTGTGTTTGATTTGTTTCTAATAATCCTGATAAAACTGAAATAGATTTATTTAATTTTACTTGAATAATGCTTACACAGGTATAAAAAAACCCCAACGTGTTTTGTGTATATTTGAGTAAGCCTATCTAGTTTTTGCATTCTCAAATACTGTACACATTTTTTTTGGTGTAGGGAAGAAGCTAAATTTAATACATAGCAGAAATTATATACTGACTTCTTACCTGATTTTAACTACTCAATACTGTATGTAAAAAAGGTAACGTGATTACAGGCAAGAGGGTGAGCCCAGTTGTTGCATCCCAGCTTATTCTGGGGTTTGTGTCTTGTAGTTTTTAGTCTAAATGTTGTGTACAAACACGTGACTATACATTTCAGATTTTCATAATCTAGTGATTTTTTTTTATGTTAAAGGGTTTAATTTTTTTTTAATTGTTTATGTTTTTGGAAGAAATATTTGTTAATACATTTAGAGTAGCTTTTCCTCGTCAAAAGTTACATTGACAGCACTGGCCTAATATATCAATATATCTCTATCACGTACCTTTCTTCAGATGAAGAGGAGAAAAACAGTCAAAGTAAGACAAAGCCCCATGCTAATGAGCTGAGTGATGGGAAAGCCAAGCCTGTTCGTCATGCTTATGTTCGCAAGCCTTTCTTGTACTCCAGATATTTCAGCGATTCTGATGATGAACGAACTGTAGAACAACGCCGTCAGTCCATTGTAAGTGTGGATTTTGGTACTGCTCACATTCTAGCTACATAAACTTTTCAGTACAGAAGTTTGACTTCTTGTTTGGTGGTGGTTTGTGAGGGGGAGTCATCTGTTTCTTCTTGATACATTTTTCTGCCCCTCCTTCAGATTTCCATAAGTATTGCGTGACCTGCTCTCCAGGGAAGCACTCTTGTTATAGTTTGAAGGCTTCTGGTGGTGAAAGCAGTGACGCACTTTTCCATCTTTTTCCCCAGCTCTAAAATGAACAATCTTTTAGTGTTTTACTTAATTACATGTAATGTCTTCACAGAGTCACAGCAATAGTTGGATTCTTTCTCAACTGAGTGATTTGGTATGGAGAGTAAGAAGTGCTACACATATGAAAAAACTGATATTCAGTAGATTTAATGTATATAATGACAGTTTGGGTAGAAGAATTAGCCGATGTCTACCTACAGCCTGACTTCAATGTGGTTTTGTGTAGTTTGGGCTTGTGTTGACTACTGCAGGCTATTTCATTACATCATCTCTACAAATGTAGTTATTGCTGCCCACGAAATCAGTAGTTTGTAGTATGTCTGCAGCCACTGAGAACGGAAAGAAAGGTTTAAGCATCCTCACTGTGTTCTGTGGAAGAAGTACCAGCACACAGAAGAGGGAACAGTGGTGCTTTTAGATCTTTTTCCTTTTGCTAAATATATTTTTTGTTTATGTTTATCTAATATATATACGCTATGTGTATATTAAATATATATAAATAAAATTTAAAATATATTACTTGAGAACATCTCATAACCTCAATCCGTGGTGTTAAGCAGCAATGAAACTCTTTAGTATTCAGCTAGTTTCACTTCACAGAAGTATTAGAGGATTCCATTAACTTTCATATAATGATTTCTAAGGACTATATGTTGTTTAGTTTGCCTCAAGCTACGATCTTCTGTTTTCTGTAAGTTTCAGTCATACATTTATAGTCAAAGAACGCTCTTTGACCTAATGGTAATTTTTTTCCTTTTTTTATACCTCCAGGCCAAAGAAAAAGAAGAGAGACTCCTAAGAAGACAAATTAACAGAGAGAGACTTGAAGAAAAACGTAAACAGAAGGCTGCAGAAAAAACAAAATCCCTAAAAACTGGAAATCAAAATCTTAAAGGTATTAGAAGTATAACATTAACTTTCACCACTCGTGCGCGCTCTCTCTGGAGAAAAAACATTCAGGATAAAATATTGGTAATAAGTCCCTAGTCATTTCCCTCAAAAACCCAACACTTCAACAGCAATGTAACAGAAAAATGTGTAATGCAAATTATTAATACAAAATTCCATGTGTTCACTTTTTCATGTATCCTTTCATGTATCATTATATTGCTCTAACGCAATGAATACCTATATACTGGTATTCTCTGCTGCCATTAGTATTCTTTGTACTGCTTTAAGTTGCGTTTATAGCTGAAACAGTGATATAGTGACATGCTTATTTATTTCACCATTTGTGTATTATTTTAGGAAAAAGTGGCTTGAACTTAGAAGAACCTTCGTCAAGAAGTCTCGAGTCAAAAGCTACTGGTACCAGCATTAAGGATGTACTTAAAGAACAGAAATTTTTAGAAAAAAAAGTAGCCTTGAGCAGAAAAAGAAAAAGAGATTCAAGGTATTAATTTATTTGCTCAAAAGGAATTAAGTTTTCCAATATTCGGTTTTGCAGACTGAAAAGGTTCTCTTCTCTTTCCGGTTAGCCTTATTCATTTTAACAATTCACAATATGTGAATTTTTGTTCACATAATTTTATTACTAATAAGCATGAAGTTCAGGCAGAAAATCAAATTATAGCTGCAGTAGTAGCCTTTATCTGACTTTCCACCCGGAGAAAGAATGGTAATAAAGGCATGAGAATGGACAACTGTAGATGTTTGTACATATTGTGTCAACTTGGCTTAGTCTTTAAATTGATCTTTTACATGCATATGTACACATGTACATATCTGTTTACATACGTATGTTAAACAAGCCAAGTTTCTGAAAGACAAACCCAGTATTTTTAAAGTTCTCTTCCCTTCAGTAAGAGGTGAGTGGATTTTTCTCTATGGCAAGGAGATCTCTTATCCATTTTACAGGGATGTCTATAGTACTAATATTGTCATACTAATATTCTCTGCTTTAAAGCTCTGATGTCCAGAGGATATCTGTGAAGTTGGTACACATAATTTTCCATGAGAAAAAGGCTTGGACGAATTGGCAAGTCAAAAGTAGTGTGATCATGTTCTATTTCAGTATTTTTAGTGTGCATTCCTCTCTCTTCTTCAGCTTTAAAAGTAGAAAGTTTTACAAACTATGGTTAGGCTGCTACTGATTTTCCTTTTTTTAATTGTTCAAATACCTGTTTCAGGCATGCTGAAGATGGATGCAAAAAGAAGTATGAGCCATCTGAAGAAGACTCTAAAGAAACGCAAAAGACAAATGAGGTATGTGTCTCTGAGAGATAAACCTTATGATCTTCCTTTTTAATTGTAATGGTACTTGTTCATATGTCTGTAGTAAACTGCATAATACTGCATTCCTTCTTATGATTTAGTTTTGTCCTGCTAGTTCAGTTGGGTTACTGATCTGACATTGCTGTACTAGTGTTTTCTGAATTCCAGTAGCCACTAGAATATACAATCTGTGTATTTGGTGCTGATACGTGTTGTAGTAGAACACAAGATGCAATATAAGCCCTATTCTGTGAAGAATGTTGAGTTTTAAAAAAGAGCAGAGTGTGTCTTATGTGCAGACTTGAGGAGCTTGATCTATTTAAACTTCTCACTGGGAAGTTAAATGAAATCTGAATGTAGTCGAAACAGTAAAGGAAAGAGAATTTGTATGGTGGGAGTTTTTACTAACAACATTATTAACAAAACAAAAAAAGTTGGAAGTGCAAGCGGAAGCCTAGATTTATCTTTTGTGGATTTTGAGTTTTGATTTATGGTAGTTTGGTTTCTTTTCTTTAAACAGACAGCATAATGGCTGTTTAAAGTAACTTACAGAGTATTTGAAATTGATTGTCCATTTAAAAAAAATCCATTTCAGTAATTTTCTTTATAAGTGATTTTTCGTTCCAAAAGATACTCAAGTTCAGGCTGCTTAAGGTTAACTTCTGTTTCTTTGGATTTTTCACTTAATGACAAATAGTTGAAATGAAAAAAGCAAGTTTCATTTTCTTACTGACTATATATTAGATTAATTTTTATTACAATGCTAAGTGTTCTCTGGTGTATTGTATTTATGGAGAGTTTGCCCTTAACAGTTCTGTTCGGTCATGTAGTGAAGGAACTGTGTAGCATTTGCTTATATATATATATAAACTTTCTTTTATAGACCTGTGAAAAAAATTCTGCCAAAGAATTGAAGCAAAATCATGGGAAAAGTGAAACTTCTAAACAGCTTAGAAGACTGTCAGAAGCAGTGCATTCAACTGAGGAAAGCAAAAGTGATTCTAAAGCAGAAAAAGAACATAAAAGAAAAACTTCCACCTCTCTTCAGGCTGAAGGAGCCCAGCAGGACAGTGAAACAAGGGATCAAAAAAGGCAACTGGATAGAGCAGAAGTCAATACTGAAGAACTACAGAGGCAGAAATCTTTATTTAAAAATGAGAAACACCCCAAAAAAGATAGTGACACAGAAGTTCAACATACGAGAAATGCTGCCAAAAAAGAAGCCAAGTCTTACAGAGATAAGAATGAAAAGGAGAGAACTGCTTTAGAAGATAAACTTTCTTTAAAGCACAAACATAAAGGAGACAGTATTCACAAATCAAGTGAAGATGGTGAACTCCATTCATTTGAGAGAAGTTTGAAAGGAGAGGATGGTGGTCAGAAACATAATCAACAATTAAAGGTTTCTTCAGATGACAAATCTGAAAGAAAAAGTAAACACCGAAGTGAACGGAAAATATCAGTATCGGGAAAAGAGGGGAAAAGTATTTCTGAATCAACCTTAAAAGCTGAAGAATTGCTGCGTAAAGAAAATAAAAAAGACAGACATCTCTCAACAGAAAAATCAAGAGCAGAATACAAGTCCAAAAGGTCCCTGAGTGATTCTAGGCCACAAAAGGATTCCCTAAGTGCCTCAAAGCAACTTGCTTCTGCGTCACACAGGAGGAGTGAAAGCTACTCAGAAGATAAACATGAAATAGAGTCAACCAACTCTGACTGTAATTTGAAACAAGAAGATGGTGTTCATAAAGATAGACGAAGATCTAAGAGCCTTGTAGAAGACAAGATTTTGTTGAAGTCTAAGTCAAAGAGTCATAGTAAGCAATTCAAAGCATCTGAAACAGAATCACAGGAAAATTTAACAAAACAGGAGACTGCTCAGAAACAAGACAAAGATAAGAGTATAGAGGAGAACGATTCAGATAAGCAACGCAAATCCAGGAATGAAGACAAAGTTTTTGAGGAGAGCAATGCTGAGTTTGAGCGTGTAAGCGGCACACAATCAACTCAGGGATCACAAAAAGACTTTAGTCACAGAGTTAAGTTACATTCTGGAGAAAGAGGATCTGTAAAAGAGAAATACAGAGGTGATAAAGATATAAGCAATTCCAAACTAGAAAGAAGGTTCTCTACTGAAGGTCACAAAAGCAGGAACTTAAAGCACAGCAGCAAGGAAATAAAGAAGAAGGAAGAGAGTAGCAAATCAGAAGATAAGGATGGTAAAGAAATGGATAGTGGGCATGAAAAAGTATTGAGCAACACAGTGGCAATGGATAAAAAACAAAGTAAGAAGATACCCTGTGAAAACAGAAAAGGCAGTGTATCAAACCAGGATTTACTTGGAGAGGAAAAGCAATCGGCTAGCACAACTGAAAGCAGCCGTGCTCCAGCCCCTCAGAAGTCAAGTATGAATAATGACGACTTGCATTCTGGTCATGAGGAAGAGCTGATGGAACTTGATTTGGAACAAACCAAAGTACAGGAAGCATCTAACATTGAAGGAAAAACCGTTCAAAACTCACTCCAAGCCACAGACGCCAAGTATGCAGCAAAAGAAAAAATATCTCTCTCTATTTCAAATAAGGAATTAAAACACAGCTTGGCAGATCCTGTAGCTTGTGAATCACAGTTTCTGCCTGCAGCTGAAAAAGCTGTTAAACAAGAAGATATCCCTAATAAACAAGCTGGTGCCTTAGACATTTTGTCCAAACAAGCTTCCATGGATCAAGGACCCAATAAACAAGGGACTTATAAAATGAGCATTGCGTATGAAACAAGTGGTAGAATATTACTGAATGTTGCCAGTAAGGATCAAGCTTCAGAAGACAGCAGAAAACCAAAGAATTTAAAAACTGTGATGAATTGTAATTCAGATGATGTTCCTTTAACAATTAATTCTTCCAGAAAAGATGCTGGTGCAAAGTCTATGGATATGGATATCTCAGATTCTACAGATTCCTTGGGTAGTATGTCTAAAGAATGCCGTAATTCAGATGAGACTTCTTTATTTGAAGATAATTGCATTTTGAGGAATGATGCAGCACAAGTTGTATACATGGAACAAGAAGATAACGCAGTGCTGAGTTCTGTTATGAAAGATGATGGTGACAACACCACTACAACAAACAACATAGAAAAAGATAACGAGGCACCCCAGCCTGATGAACACACAGTGGAAGATGGTGCAGCTGGGTTACCTAGTCAAAAAGGTTATGATGAAGCAACAAAGTCAGAAAGCACTCAAGGAAGCGAGTTGAAAATAAAAAAGGAAAACATGATGGCTGACATAACTGAAGATTGTGGAGATTTAACAACAAAAGAACTTCTCCTAAAAAGAAGGGAAAGAGAGCGCTTGAATACAGATCCTTCCACAAAGGCAGAAAGAAGCACAGTGATGGATAATGTGGAAAAGCATGAGGTGCATGATATTGATGATATGATACAGTCTTCCTCTGTGTTAGTGCCTGAAAGAGTTCCTGAGGAAACAGCCAAAGGCTCTGGTATAGTCAGTAGGCAAGAAGGGAATAGTGTGATTGGCATGGAAGATAAAAGTGAAAGCAATGCAGTAGGTACCAGTGCAGGAAGTAGTGAACTTAGTTTGCTGTACAGCAGCCTACAGACATCTCCAGCCACTGTGATAGGAACTAGCACAGAAAAGATCATTGAGAGCACTGTAACGGCCACTAGTACAGGAGAAGAAAGAGCTGAGGGTGCATCACATTCCGAAAAGGACAGTGATGCTACAACCACTTGCTCAGAAGAAGAAAGTGAGGTGACGTTAATCTGTACGAGCATAGAAGCTGATGAAGGTTTCACAGAGGGCGTATGGGTAAAAAGCAGCGAGGGCAGCAGTTTCGTCACAGGAGCAGATGTTGGGGAGTGTACTGTTGCAGCAGCTGAAGAAGGCGGTGGCAGCGTTGTCACTGAAGGATTAGCAGAAAGTGAAAGTTTCCTAACAAGTACAGAAGGAGAAGAAAATGGTGACTGTACCATGGTTGATGCAGAAGAAAGCGGTAAAGATTCAGTCAACGCAAGTGGCGTAGAAACTGAAGACAGTGTAAATAGTGCTGGGGCAGAAGAAAAAGATGATGCTGTGACCAGTGCAGGCACTGAAGAAAAGCGAAAGACCTCAACTTGTGTAGATGCAGGCAAATTTGAAAGCTCTGTGTCCTGCTTAGGTGAAGTGGAGAGCGATGGTGCTGTAACTAGTGCAGGGACAGAAACGGGTGAAGGGTCGACAAGTGGTGACAGTTCAGGTGAGTTTAGGAGCAGTGTGAGAGCTGGCCAAGTAAAAGAACACGAAGGTACTGTGACTTGCACAGGTGCAGAAGAAAGGGGTCATAACTTCATCATCTGCTCAGTGACTGGTACAGATGCCCAAGGAGAAAGCACTGTGACTGGTGCCTGTATTGCAATGGTCACAAACAACAGTGCAACAACTGGAACTAGTGGTGACAAATCCGAGGATACTGTAAATGGTGAAAGCGCAGTGACCAGCACAGGCATAACTCCAGAAGATGATGCTGAAATTTCAGTGGTCTGCACAGGGCTAGAAGACAGCAATGAGGGGTTTGCAGTTTGTTTAGAAGCTGAAAAATGCGAAAGTCTAATGGACAGTACAAGAGCAAAGGAAGAAGCCAGTATCACTACGGTCAGCGTAGGTCCGTGTGACGATGAAGGTTTTGTGACTAGTACAGGCTCAAAAGAAGAGGATGAAGAAGGTGAGGGCATTGTGACCAGTACAGGAAGAGGAAATGAAGAAAATGAGCATGCTTCTACTTGTACAGGACTGGAAAGTGAAAATGCGCTAATCTGTATAGGTGCGGAAGAAGGTGAAAGCTCCATTATCTGCATAGTTGCTGAACGAATGGAAGCTGAGTCAGGAGTGGCTGGCACAAATATAAATAAGCTGACTGTTGACAGCATGACGAGTGCAGAGAAAGAAGCTAATTGTGGCACAGACGGCAAAAATGCTAAAGGGATTGTTGAAAGCAGTGTAACCAGTGCAAGTGCTGCAGACGAGGGTGCCTTGACTGTGCATACAGGAAAGCACGAAGGTACCTTGATTCCCTTAGATGCTGAGGAATGTGAGGGTCCCATGACTAGTGCTATGGCAGTGCAAGATAAGGGTCAGTCTGACACCGAAGATGAACATGAGAATGCCATGACTTCCTTTGGCAGCAGAGAACTTGATGCCTCTATAAGTAGTGCAGTTCCAACAGAAGATGAGAATTCTCTTATTTCTGCTGACAGGGAAGAAAAAGTAAAAGGTGATGTCATCTCTACCAGTACAGTTGAAGAAAGTGATGCTCCCTTACATTCAGCCATGGATGCTGAGGAAGGTCCGCTTGCTGTTGCAAGAGCAGATGAAAGTGGGGGAAGCTCTATGATCTTAATAGACACTGAAGACACAGAGGTACCTATGCCCAGTACAGCTACAGAGTTTAAAGACTGTGTGCATACTTTTAGCAGTAAGCAGGAAAAAGATGAGTGCACTATGATTTCCACCAGTATTGTGGAAGAATTTGAGGCTCCTATGTCAAGTGCAGCTATTGAATATGATGATCAGCTCCCATCTGTGAAAACAGAAGAAATAAATGAGAATGCTATGGTTTCTATAGACATGGAAATATATGAGGTTCCCATGCCTAGTGAATCCAGTGCAGGAGGAGATGATAACGATGATAATGAAAGTCACCCAACTGCTAGTGGTAAGGAAGAAAAAGATGAGTGTGCTATGATTTCCACAAGTGTCGTGGAAGAACAAGTAATCCTAATGTCAGGTGAAGTCACAGAAGAGGCGATTCAACATGTGTCAGACGCAGAGTCAAAAAATGAAACGGTGATGATCTCTACAAGTACAGCAGAATGTTTTGAAACTCCGATGTCCAGTGTAGCTATGCAAGATGAAAACAAACTCACTGCTTCAGAAACAGAAGGAAGGTACGAAGCTGCTATGATCACTACAAGCATGACAGAAGAATGTGAGATAGTCCTGATCAGTGCAGCACCACAAGCTGAAAGTCAGCTCATTGTTGCAGAAGGAGACGAAGGTGCCATTATCTCTCCAAATGCATCAGAGGAATGTAAGATTGTGGAGACCACTGCAACTGTAGGTGAACCGTTTGGACTAGCTGCTTTCAATACAGATGCAAAAAGCAAAGGTTCAGTGATTTTTGTGGGAGAATGCGGAGCTCCTGTGCTGCGGGTTGCCACCAACAGCGAAGATCAACACGCTGCTTCAAGCATAGGAGATAAGGAGGAGGGGGCGGTGATCACTCTGAGCACAATGGAAGAATGCGATAGTCTTTTCACCTTTACAGTCATAGAAGAAAGTCAACTTGCTGCTGAGAGTACAGAAGTAAAAGACAAAAGAGAGGAAATTTTTAGTACTGCTAACCAGATTGAATGCATCCTATCGACCACGGGCCCAGAAAAAAACAGTAATTCTTTGGTCGTCATTGGTAGAGAGAATGAGACCCATGAGGATGACGTGAGGGGAGAATCAGCAGCATCTCAGACCACAGCAGACAGTGAAATCACAGAAACAGATGAAAATTCAATGAACCTCGTGAGTGTAGATGAAGCCCTTTGTGTGGAGATTAGTACGGAGACTGCTGTGAGCCCAAGTCCTTCCTCAGAGGCAAGTGAGGAGAATGAGCAAGCTGAAGATGTTTTACCTGAGGATGTTACATCAGAACTGTCTTGTATGATTTCGGAAGCAGTGGTAGAAAGTGAAACTCTGAGGAATGTAAACTATAAATTTAACTCAGATTTGCTTTTAGAAAATGACTTTTCTGAAATAAGGACTCCACTGCCTAGGGACCAGGCTCTTTCTTTAGTTTCTGCAAATGAAGTGACTGTAAATGCCAACCACAGTGAAACGACAACAGAAGCAGAATTAGGGGAAAAAAGTGAATTCCCGGCATTGCGTGTAGAAGAGCTATATGGCAGTAATGACAAAACAAACTTGGTCAAAATAGATGATATTGGAATTGAAGTTACTTTTCAAAAAAGTAATGCACCTTTTAATTCAGGTGAGGATTTCCTTTTTTCTTTTTTTAACTCTTCAGTTTATAAGCTGTTATAAATAATGCATTTTACCATTGTTCTAGTTAGAAAGAACTTAGACTGTTCAAATATACCTCATTTCTTTGTTGGTTGCAAAATAACTATTAATAATATATAAAAGAATTGGTGACAAATATTTAAATAAGCATGTGATTTTTTGGTATAGTATAGGAGTGACTGAACACAATTACCTGAGGTGTGTTGGAAAAGAATTAAAAGTTATTAGAGCGCAAAAAAGTTATTACAATACACTGACTTAAAACTGTGAGCCAATATATGAAGTGGTTTGCAAGGGGTAATTATCATAGAGCTACAGATGGATTTTGTTATTAACATGTTTTGAAATGCAAAAAATGCTTTTATAGGAGAGGGGATACATTTCACTCAGACACGTTCAACATTTTTAAAAGGTAACTTCTTAGTAATTTTGAAGGTTAAGAGTGGCCATCCATAATAATAACTGCAGATTTTCTCTAGGGGTGGTTATTTAATGGTCATACTCATACTCGCTCTCTTAGGCTGAATTCTGTGTTGTGAGTACATTTGAAATGATCCTCCTTCATGTTACAAAGGAATCAGATGGGGATCCTAAATAAATGAATATTTTAAGTGAGCAATGATGATGATAGCTGTCTATTTTAAATAGAAAACTTAATTTATGATAGTATGAACTTGCATGGTTGCTAGTTCCTAAAATACCATGTTACAAACATCCTGCTATTTTCTGCCTTTCTCCTCTTTGACCCTCCAGAGTACTTGAAGCACCAAGTTTATGAAAATCAATAATTTCTGTAGATGGCATAATGAAGTCAGATTATGACTTCATTATAAACCTTGGAGAAATTAAACTGTTGAAAAATAGTAGAGAAATCTGCTTATCTTTCTCTATACCAAAGCAAGTGGAATGAATGATGCCAATGAAGTGCTGCTTTTAAAACCTTCTCATGTCTGTCTTTGCTGATATTTCAGAAAATACACAAGCATTTATTAGTGTGAGTTGAGGTCCAGTTTCTCAAAGCTTGGCTTTATTCTCTAGTTCCATTGATATTTGGGGTGAAAAGGTTCACTCTGCAGATTTTGGAATCTTAGGAATTTGTCAAGGAAAGATGCTGATGTAGTTATATAAATACTATATAAACTATATAACTATCTAGTTATATAAACATTCGGTATTTATAGAACAGAGACAAACATGAGCCATGAGAATGTAAACTGCCACACTTAGGTATCTCTGTCTTGGTGCTTTGCTCAATCCTTGTTGTCCATTGATGTAGCCTCTGTAAGTACCAGTGGTAATGGTAGTCTTATTCTGTGGACTGCAACCACAATTTAATCACTTTGCATGCATCGTTGGCGAATTATCATGTTATGACTTTTACTTTTTGTTTAGGAAAAGCTGTATAGCAGGCTTTTGGAACAGGTGGCCAAAAGGGCTGTAGAAGTCTTGAAGATGCTATCTACATGGCCTGTGTTTCAGATGTTATAAGCATATAGCTGTTCCTGTGGGGAATTAAATGGGTGGGGTTTTGAGATTTTCTGAAATTACACTGATGCTAGCAGGAGCCACTGAGCTTTCAGTCAGTCTGGAAATTGGATAATTTCAGTGGTTACAATTTTAAAACGTATGGATTCAGATCTTATTGTCGCTTAAAGAAAAATAGCATCCTTAGTATTAACTCTTCACTCTGCAGTAATTAATACAGAGGTAACTAGCTGTTCAGAATTTGGTCTGAAAATCTATTGTTATTTTTTAAAGGAAAAGCAAGAAAAAAAGCTGAACTCAGAATTCGTAAATAAGCTATGGTAAATCCTGAGGGCCTGTATTTTCCAACTGCTTTGTACTTAAGGAAAACATAGAAGTACTTGTGTTCTTGCAGATGCCAGCCTATTTTTTTGAGCTGGTTTGCTGCAGACAGACTTGCTATTGTTTCCATTGCCTACAGGAAGGGATTAAATTCCTGTGCTGTGTTCATGAGGTTGTACTGGGAAATAGCATCCGACTGTAGCATGAGATAAATACAGCATAATGTAATCTAATAATTTTAACATATTTGTATTTCATTAGGCAATAATGCAGCTTTACCAAAGTTGGCAGAAGAACTAGAATTTGAAACTAACTTGAGAACTGAAGAGGTATTTATGTTATTTTGAAAATTTTGACTATACTATTTCTTGTATAATTATGCATCTTGCTAGGGTTTCTTACTATACCTTCTGATTTTTGTTCAGCAAAAATGGCATTTGAACTTCAAAACTTTCAGAGGGTCATTTTTCAATTATTCAGCTATGCTTTTCTAAGCAGCTGGCATTTAAATTGTGGGCTGTCCATGTTACTCTGTGGTAGAACCGATCCCTGCCACCTCCCCTCCAGCCATGCTCCTCCTGTGCACCTAACATCCAAGTTTGCTTTTTTTAGGATTGGTCATACTGTATGCATGTTGCTTGTGACAGTGCTTGTAAAATAGTCATATGTGCCTTAGCGCTTGCTGTTGGCAATTGCTAGTTAGTGTTTTGGTATTATGAACATACACTGCTGTTCATTTCATCCTATCACTTCCATACCAGTCTTCGGACTCACCCATCCTCTGTGTGTTTGAGGAACACTTGCTGCCATTCTGTACTGTGATAACTACAGCTTGTTATCTGCTGTAACAAAGGAGGAAGGCATCCTGGATAATCCAGGGGTTTGGGGCTCACAGTCAGTTATACCTTGCACAAGGCCAAAGTTGAGCCTGTCCATGTGCGTGTCTGTGCCGTGGTCCGTACTAGCCAGGATCGCAGACAGGTTAATTCTTCGTTCAGACGTGGCACTGCATCCATGTATTCACATCTTGCCGAACTCCAACAATAAATATTTTGAAGGGGAACGTGGTTCAGAGACTCCCAGGCATTTCTGAAAGGATGGATCTGCACAGGGTTACTGGTTTCAGCTCCAGGGCAGACCGGTTGAGTATTTCCAAACTGTGGTTTTGATGCCTGGGATGCACTTTGTGAAAATCCAAGTCAGCTTCAGTCTAGCGGGATTTATTGATTTGAGTCGAGTTCCGTCTGCAAACAGCTGTACTGTTTGCCGGCAGAAGATGATCCTGGAGTCGGTGTAGCCATGTTCACATGGCACCATATCCGAGTTTACAATGTTCAGATCTGACTTAATGCTATATGGAGCTAAGTGTACTTATCTCTGCCTCGGTAACATACAGCTGATCTGCAACTTCAATTTAAAAAAGCAAACACATGCGTTAAAAAGACTTCACTATGTCTTGTTAAATATTGCAGATATGTATTTTTCTGTATATGTGAACATTTCTAGAATATTGCTCGTATTCGGAACTCAAGAGTAGGCAATGCACCTCAATTTCATGAGATTTCTCTTGAGATCTTGTGAAACTCAACTCTGGTACCAGTGTTAACTCTAAGGTCAAGGTGATGGCACCGGACTGTTCAACAGTGCTCTGCCAGTGTTCCTTATTATATTTGTACTGCTGTCTTAATAAGAAAACTGTTGAAGACTCTTTTATAGATCATGATAAGACGATGTTCATCATAACATGAAGGAGCAGAGTGAGACGAATTTGTTCTGGATGTCTGTGATATTTTTGTTTCCTTTGATTTTTGTGTTTAGCCACAACAGCCTGAAAGTCCAAAAAGTGAAGAGGGATATGTGGATCTTCCTACTAAAGAGTTTCAAAAAGGTGACTTTTATACTGATAGCAGTTTACTTTTCATACTGATTTGACTATTACTTATGATGGCGGGGAGGGAGGGCAGGTTGTAGATTTGATATGTATAGAGAGATTGAAGCAGAGCCTGCATAAATCTTGAAATGTTTTTAGGAGCTCATGTGGCTTTGTATTTGGTCTATGGGAAAGAGCTAGGGGGCAAGACTCAGCCTTTTCTTCCAATATGATAAGCTGAAAGAAAAGTGTAAAGCATTTAGGATTTCAAAGTAGTAGACTGATAACATTCTGTTTGAAAATCAATGAATACAGAAAAAAGTTTGCTTAGGAAAGAAACTTCACCAAAGAATGTCTTTCTTCCTTCTAAACAGAACAGCCTTGTTTGTGGTGTTGTGACAGGACCTTAGAATGTATGACAACAGTAAATAGTGTATGACTTTAAGTCACAGAGACTTCACAGATTTTTATTTTTTAAAAAAAGAATTTTTGCTGTTTATTTTTTGCTTCCTGGAAGATTAAAATATTTCTGGCCATCCACTGAAATTTGAAGAGCACTTATAAGTAGGTAATCGCTCAGCTAGAAATCTCAATTAGTCAGCCTGGATCTATGCTCAGTGATTCCTTTTCCATGTATTAAATTAATTTTAAACAGAAGGGAAAAAAAAAATAATCCTTGTTTCCCAAAACCATAGTATTTTAAAATGTGTTGCAATTGTTTGGTTTTCCTATTAAAGCAGAAACAAAGCCCTACTTTGTTCCCATATTGATGGATTTTGTGCTCCAGATGCATTACAAAGATGTTTACAACACTACCAGATGAGAGTAAATACTCAGTTAATGGAGTAACAAGCTAAGCTAAAGTGAATTGCAAGAGGTACCAGAGATACTGCTGTATATAGAGTCCAAAAAGGTTAAAGATGCATTACTACTTATGAAAATTTGTAGCTGAAAGTCTAAATGCCATGAAAGGACACACTGTAAAGCTCACTTAGAAATTTTTAGACACGCATACCAAAATAACTATTTACCAAATAGCAGACAAAGCTTAGGAGTAAGGTGAGATATGAGCATTTGTCTGAAACTTAGGATCTTTTTTTATTCTTGGGCTGGGTCAGATTCACATACCTGGTTTAATGGTGGTGTGTTTTTGTCTAAGTGATAAGAGGCATGCTCTGCTCACGAGAAAGACAGAAAGTGTAAACCCTGAGAATGGGTTAGGGGAGTGTGGTCTTCAGGACAGCAGATCCAAAACTGTAACCAGTTTTTCTTCACTGTGAGGTTTCTTTGAAGTGCCTGAAAAATTGTGCCACTTCACATCACTCAGTCACCCAGACAGACAGTACTTAAAATTTAAAATGTGCAGACTGAACTAGCTGCGATAATCTTGTCCCATGTAAAATGTTTAACAAAAATCCATTTGTTGTGTAAATCATGTTGGATATGACACACACTGAAGAATAATGCTTTGAAGCTCTTGGTTGAGGGTTTTTTCTTTTTCTCCCCCACCACACAATAATCTCTCTTTATATATATATACATGCATATATACGTATAGCTCAACGTACGTAAAAGGAAGTTGTTTAAAAGACAAATGTGTGTCCTGTCATGAGTATGAACAGCAGACACAGTAGTTTAGTAGTCCAAGATTCCTTGGAATGTAAACAAATCATTGCTGTTTGAGTGGGTAGGATCTAGCTCTTCATTTGACACTGCTTTAAAAATTGAAAGATGTTGTGCAACTAAATAGTATAGCTGTAGAAGAACTGTTGCTAAAACACATATATTTAAGAAACAAGCTACAAGTTGTATAAAATTCTGTGTAGAATAGAGTGGGTTTATTGGACTGTAGGTTTATGTTCTTTTACCTGAAAGGAAAACTGCTTGGAATGTTTTGCAGCTTCTTTTTTTTAATTAAAATACTAATTCAATGCCTTTGTGAATCAGACTGAGGATTTTGTAGAATGCCTAATGGAGCAGCTTCTCTTATGATTCTCTTTATGTACCTATATGAAATGCCTTTGAAAGTTAATGGATTTTTTTTAAAAAGTGCAGAGCACTCATCAGCTCCCATCATTCATAACTATTTTGCACATTTTTGTGATATGAAAGGCTCTAGTTTATCAGAGGCAGAGTTACAGTACAGTAGAGACTAGCAACTGGGCAATTTCCATATGTGCACTGTATCAGCTACAGGTCTCACGAGTACAGTTAGGCAAACTTTAGTTCTGTGGAAGCATAATGTTACAGCATAGTTTTCATCGCACTTTATTTCATCCCGTGATCCAGCATCTAGGATTATGATGGATAAAATTCTGATTCATTCAAATACCAGAACTATATTTGAAATATCAAATATTTCAAAGGTGACAGCTCCATGATTTCCTGTATTTTGTGCCATAAAATGATTCTCAGTTATTCTGTTCTTTAGAAATTCATATTCTTTATAATTTTGTTCAAATATTGTTAAAGAGAAGATTGGATGCCTCTTATTTCCAACATTTAAAGTAAGTTTTATACAGTTTCAGGTGCTCTGGAATGCTTTCAGAGCGGTGAAGTAGAGGATACTATGGTACTTTGCTCTTGCTTAGCTTTTCTGATTATTTTTGTAATTATCTTTAACAGATTTGCTGCAGAGGGATACTGCTTCAGAAAGAGAAACTTTTCATGTAAGTTCTTGATTTTTAAACTTACTCTCTAAGTCTCTGCTGCCTTTTTTTTTTCTTACTTGCATTTACTTCTATTTACATTAAATAGTCTCTAAAGGAAAATATTATTTTTGTATATGCAGAGCCTGTGTATATTGAGACTGTGCAGCTGTGTAGGTTGATGTCTAATTATTCTTTCAAATTTGCTAGTAAATAAATCTTCTTATATTGTTGTTCCACAGCCTGTAACTATTTCAAGACTGTTGCTAGCTGGCACAAGAGAAGCTTGATTGTCCTCCTTGAGAGTAGAGGACTAAATAGGGATTATTCTTGGGGCTTTTGATCGGGATTAGAAACCTGTTAATGCAGTCTGCTGTGATTTCACAAGAACTTGGAGCTTATAAGTATAAAAGTGATGACTGGGAAAGCTGCAAATATGAAGTGTTTCTTACGGAGCAAAACCAAGACATTTAACACAGCTGACAAGCTAAAAAATGTGTTTGCGGTTTTTTAAACTTGAGTAGTAAATGTATTTATTACTATATTGTAATGCCACACTTCTGGTGCTAGTGAGATGCTTCTTCTGTTTCTGCATGTAGGAGAGTGTCCTTTTAAATCCAAAAACGTCTTGTGTGAATTGTCATGATAAGTTCCTTTTAAAGCAAATAGTAGGGTGCTTAATTAAAACCGAAATTTTTTTCATTGAAAACATCAATTAGAAATTCTGAAAATGTTACGAATCAGAAGTTCTTTTGTGGTGCTGTCCTATAGCAGTAGCAGCATTACTTGAGCTTTAGGAGTAAATTACTTTTGTAGTACTGCTACTTTCCATTTTAATGCATGTTGTACTTGAAAGTAGTAGGAAAATCTTTCTCCCTTCTGCATTTATAAAATTCATGGAAAAAAAGAAGGTAAGGAGTTATCTATCTCTGTGGTTTTTGTATAGGTGGAAAACTTGGACACCCAGATAACTGAAGAGCATAGAACTAAAGGAATGCAATGTAAATCTTCAGGAACAATGGATAACAAAAAATGTAAGTGATACAGAACTACACAAGTTTGTGTAAAGCTCTGGTGCAGAACAAGGTTCTGCTGGGATTAGGCCATAAAATGGTATCTTGGAGGAAGGAATGGAATATGGGGAATTCCAAACTCCAAAGCAATTGTTCTTCCCAGAACAACTTTTAATACTATGCTTAATAAAAACATGGCAACAAATTTAATACTGCACAAAAGAGTACTATAGTAACTTTTTCGATCGTAAGTGAACAAACTTTTTTGTTTAGTCTTCACAATAATTACTAATTTTATCTTTTTTAAATAAAATACAGGGAAGGAATATAAAGCTGAGGAAAGCTGATCATCAGAGGAAAATCTAGCCATTCAGTAGACTTTGTGAGGCTGGACGCTTCCTTCTGTTCGATTGGAAAGAACTAAATTCTTTCCTTTTGTCTGTCTAGATAACCTTTTGTCTGTCTAGAAGCAAAAAGTGAGAAGGAAGTCAGTCCACTGAATGGCATAAACATTTTCAAGTTAAAGCTGGATAAAGTTTACTTGGAAATAAGATGTTTTGTCGACATAATTATGAGACTGGCTATGTAATATATGTTCAAGCTCTGCTCTCAACTGCCTTTGTCTTTTCAGCATCAGAATAATTAAAAAAATTAGGATAATTAATAATGTCATTTTTATAACAGTTTTTATTCTGTTTGTTACAATTTTGATTGGATTAAGTGAGTAATTAGAAGTCATGCTGTATTCATTTTAATGTCCCACATAGCATGAGCAGCTTTCTCTGTTTCTGGATGATGTTCTATCTCTGGATGTGTTACCTGTCACGTTTCAGTTTTTAGCTTATCTTTAAAAACAAATAAACAAAAAACCTAAACCCCACCTATAACGTACAAATAATGTGGAATTATTTTCTGTAATTGTTTTGTCCTTCCTTATTGAAGAGTGGTTAATGTAACTTCCCATTCATGATTTTGTAAAGAAGATGCTGCTTTTCAGAATCTTCTGAATCACACTCATGATGAGCCAATGTAAAAGTGGCATCAAAATCTGATAAATGCAGAAGTCTCTTTTTTTTTTTTTTAAACACTTGAACTGTTGTTTGTTTTGGCAGGCAGCCAGCTGATTGCTCAGGATGTGAGAAGAGATGATGAGCAAAGTCAGTGTTCCAGAACGAAACATGATAACATCAAGGTATTTTCAAGAGCATTCTGTTTAATGTTCTGCAATTGTAATGTAAACAAGATAGAAGTATTACGTTTTTATTTCTGTGGCAGTTTTTGTGAGATGTAAATTACTTTTGCATTGTCTTGAATACAAAATAACTGAGCATAGAATGATACTCACTTTTCAGGGGCGGACAATGGGGAAAAAAAAAACCACAAACAAAAAAACCCATAAAAAGGTGGGGGGATGTGTTGTGCACAGCACCTGAATCCATTTGAGGTGTTATGGACCCCTTTGCAGAATAGTTAGGAGCCTGGGATCACATGGAGCCCAGCTGTTCAGTCACTTCAGCATCTTCATGGTCATGCTGCTCTGAGATCTGCAAGAGGGTATCGGACTTTACCCAAGTTCCGGGTTTGCACTGATCCCTTCTAAGTCAACACAGGAATTCGGGACAAAATAGATGTTCCTTTTAGAGTCTACACAGAATGTTTGGGACTCTCTCACCCGTTGATTTTGATGAAGCTTCTCAGTATCGAAGTTTTTAAGAGACATCACAAAATCTTGAGGAATAAAATAACTACTCGTATAGTGGGTTGTGGTCATTGGTTTTGGTTTTGTTTTTTTTTTAGTGTAAGTAACTGACAATGATCTTTAATTTGTAGTAAGACGCTCTTTTCCTTGTTGTTTCAAAATAATTTAGGAAGTTATTTCAGGTGATGCAGCAGAAGTGTCCAAAGAAATTGATGTGAAGCATCTTAAAAGTACTATGGAAGCAAAAGGTAATGAAACTGCCATTCTGGGTAATTTGCTGAACCCATACTGAATGCTAATTTCTTTCCATTTGAATGATTCTGAGAGACATTAGGAACTTGATTCCAGTCTGATCCCGGCAACTTTGATCCCAGTAAATACTTGCAGATATTCTCTAGTTGCTGTCTCTTCTACTGCTGCTATCGTATAATGCATTAATCCGAGTTCCTTTAATGGTGAGAGAAAATTTGATGTTTCTGCTGTGCTGTCACCCATCCACTTCATTATTGCTTCAGTATGTGTCTTGGGTAGGAAAGCTAATTGAGAATAAACTGGTGGATAGGAAAATGACGCGATCAGGGTATGCGACAAGAGCTTCTCCTAACCTGGCCACAAATAAGAGATGTCCTTCCGTGAAAAAACCTGTGACATATTCACCATCAAAATTAGTCCTGTTTGTTTCGGTAGAGAAACCAACCGTGACAGAGCATGCAAGTTGCACTGTCGTAGTTGGCTTATTAGTCACACTAAAATAAATAATAAAAGATTATGTGCCCGCAGTGTTAATACTGGCTTTGATGTAACTTCAGTCTGTTGTTGTGTGGACAGTGTGAGTAACTTCCCTAATATTAGTTTGACCTATGAATAGTTTTGTCTCTCCAGTAAGCATGTTGACAAGTCCGAATCCGTTCTGCAATGAGCTTGTATTCTTAGCTTCCTGTTTCATGCAATGTGGGAGAGAATTGAATAGTGGCTTGTATTCATCTTACCATTTTACAGTGCATCACGCTCTTGAGTTTTTGGTTTTACCCTAAATTAGAAGACCTCTCTAACGCGTCTAGTGTTAGGGAAGCATTCTGACAGACAAATATATTGTTGCTATGAGGCAAATAGTGTTAATTTCTGATGCGATTTTTTAGGGAATTTTGAGCTACAGAATGAAATAATGCCTTTAGTTCAGGGGTTGTGGCTTGTACCTTTTTCTTTGCCTAGTAAAACAAAGGTGTACAGTTTCTCTCTTCTTGGTTTTTTTGTATGTGTGAAGATGAATTTACCATCGAACAGGAAACGTCTGAAAAGGAAAAGCACGATCTAGAATCAAATGAAAATTCTCCAGAGGTGAGTGGTCTTATACATGTTAACTAACTGAGATAATGCAGGTTCACACTGAAAATAAGTACTTTGTATTTTGTTGACAGCAATATTAAGGCTTTGTCTTCAACACAGAAATAGGTGTGGAAAAACTGTGTTTGGTACTGTAAAGTACCAAAGACTCATGTAGTTTTGTGTCAGAAAGTGTAAACTCACAGACTCTTGAGATATCAGTGGCTGATTATTGAAGTAGAAATAACTCCCTCCCTACGTTTAACAGTACTTATAAATTGTACAGAAAGGAATTCTGTAGAGTTGTACTGTATAGAAATCGTGTTTTCTGAAAACCTTGTAATTGAGACGTGGATGGTTTAGTCACTAGCAAATATGACTTGGCTTTACAAAAATATTACCACTCATCAATTTTAAAACGCTTTGTTATCTCTTAGGCATATAGGTGTGATATTCTACAGTGGTGGTTGTAAGCAACTGTCTGAACCCTAGAGGTTACGATTGTTTCTGGTCCCTAGAAATGGAAACAGTTCTCATAAAGATGTTGGGTTTTGTCATTTGCTTTTTTTGCCCCTAATTTGGAAGTGGAAGAAAATTTAAAGAATACATTATTACTTTTGTTCACTCAAGGCATGAGTCACTAAGATCCACTGCGAGGTGCAGACATTGCTAGATTTCAGTATATGCTGAATGAGGCACTTAACCTCCTTTCCTTGGAAATAGGAGGAAGTCTGTTATAGGGGATTTTGTGATCTGAACATATGACCATGTTCATTACTTGAAGTTGTCTTTCGAAGCTCAAACTTCAAAGTAAGCGGCCTTTTCTACTAAAGGCCCTATTTGTATAAATAATGTCACCAGCTGGTATATTGGGGTAACTGGAATATTGACTGTTTAATAGCACTTGCTCAGCTGTTGTAAGATGTAGCCTGTGCTATATGGCACTGGCAAGAGGGGCTCACAAGATGGAAAGTTTGGAGTTCTCTAAGACTGGAAAGATGTGGAGAGATATACAGGGATGTATAAGCCAGCAGTGTTTGTGAGACTGAGCGACAGAGTTGTTGGGGGGAAGAGGGCAGAAGGCACTGTGTTCTCAGGCATGCTTTGTGCCTGAGGCCAGCCACAGATAATTTTGTATAATTAGGAGTTGTCTTGTTTCTTTTCAGCTGTATCAATGGATTTCATAACAGGCAGTGTCTCTTCCTGTGAAACCTGCCTCATCTATGTTTTTAAACTGAGAAGCTCTACTTCTGCTGCTATCGCATCATGAAGTTAGCAGCAATCTTTGTATTATACTGCTCAAATGCTAGACGTCAATTACATTAATGAAAACGGTTTTGCCCTTTACTTTTAATAGGAAAATCAGCCTGTAATAGTGAAACGGAAAAGGGGAAGGCCTCGTAAATACCCTCTTGAAGCTGTACAGCCTGGTGGTAAGTAGTTCATAATACCAGTGTGGAAAACCAAGGAAAATAGTGACATTCAAGTTCTGAATTCATATTTCTTCCCTCAGGTGGGGAGTCAAAAGCTGATATGAGCACTGGGAATGTAAGTGCCTTTATTTTGTTTGGGTGCATTTAAACATGGTAATTCAACTGTTTAACAGTTAATGGTATTTCAGAAACATCTTATGGAAGACTTGGTAATTGAGTTCAGTCTAAGCAAACCAAAACTGTTAGTAGTATCTTCTAATGTAACTGAACTTTGTAAGCAAAATATACTATTAAGTCTGAACACAGCAAATAACCAAACAGGATCAAACTTAGTACAACATACTTAATACAAATCTAAATCTTACACCAGCTAGCAGTATACCTGTATGCAGGTGAAATTCTGATTGTGCACACACGTGTCTCTTTAATTTGTGCTGAGAGTAATTTTGGCTTGAAGATTGAGTGTGACTTGGTTTTGAAACCTTGAGGGTTTTTTCTCTGCTGAATCTACCATAATAATAGCTAATAGTAACTCAATATCTGTAAAATAAAATATTGTGTCATGCAGTTGTACTATCTATATTACAATGTGTACAGTTCATTCAAAAGATAGACACATGCTGATTAGTAACTGAAGAGCTCATGAAACATACCTCTGCCTTTTAAAGCTCAGCAATATCTTAATTTCTTAACCCATGTGAAGTACAGTCACTGACAAGGAAGTATTCTGCTGGGAGTGTTTCTGCAGTCCAGCTGGATTACAGGACAAGGGTAGTAATGGATCAGGCATAACTATGGAGTACGACTAGTTGGATTTATTTTGGTGGAAGGCTCCTGTCTGAGGAATTCCTTTATGTCAGAATCAAACTTATTGCACAAAAAAGAGATCATTTTAAAAACTAAGTTGTATTGAAACTCATGTTTTCTGTGTGCTTGCCTGGTGATGTGCCGGCTGGCATGAGTGTCAGAAGTCTTGGGAATTTACCTAGGCTATAGATCACAGGAGTTCTCATCCCTGCTTCTTCTGTCCCCACAGCTTTTCTGGCAGCCCTTTGAGTTCTGTCCCATCTACAGATCTGCTTGAGTTTTGTTTCAGAATTCCTAATCTTTCCTAACCAATTATTTCTTTGCCCAATATTAATTTAATGAAATTTAATGAACCGTTGTGGGTTTTGATGTTTGTTTTGTTGTTGGTTTTGGAGTTTTTTTGTGGGGCGGTTGTTTTTTCAAAGACGAGTTAAAACTAATTTTAAAATCCCCCTCAAATTTACCTTGGCACCCTCAGTACTGGAACAGAATTATCTTGTTCTAGTTTGATTATTTTAAAGGTTCTGTACCTCTTAATGATGACTGATTGGTGTGTCAGTCAGTTACAGGCTGGCTCCAGGAGGAGCGGTATCTGCCCTCAATCTGAGATAATGGTTCTGTAAGGTGAGATATTATCTTTGTGTGACAGTTTCCCCTAGGCTGCTTTGAGAACATGTTGCTACTTCAAAGGAAACGTAGACATCCTAGTGTAGTCGTTCAGTGATGAAAGCAACTGGATTTTTTTTGACAATTATCATAGGAAATTATGTAATTATACATGGCTCTTTCTGCATTCTGGATAAAACCAAAATTCTCGTGATTTGTAATTCTGCAAATCTGTATATGTGATTACATAAGGTGACGGCACTAAACTACTTTTATATTGTTGATAATTGAGTTTTCAGAAATGTATTTGACTGACTGAAACTACTTTTAACTTTGTCTTTTATTGCAATTACTTTAGTGTCAGGTTACTGAAACTGCTATGATTTCTTTTGTTTATGGGCTGTTTTGACTTGTTTCAAATTCTTCTAAATGGAAAAATGCATGCTACTCTTAAGAAACTCAGTACAAGCTTTCTGTGTTTATGTAGTACAATCATGGATTTTTCTGATTTTCTTTAAATTTAAAAACCTACTTTTTTTTTATAATTTCAGCTGCAGTTTCCTGTCTTTGCAAGTAGAGGAAAAACACCTCCAACAGGTGAGCAAATATCTGCTTTAACAAAGAAAACAAAAGATGGAAGAAATAGGGTTGTCCCTAATTCCTACTGAGTTTTTAATTTTAAAAAAAAGCAGCTTGATAAGAACTTATTTCAAAGATGTAGCAGCAGTGTCAAGTGCTGAATAATGCATTTGAGAATGTACCAAATAATTTGTGTGGATGGGCACATGCCAGAGCTTCAGAGGCAGGTAGGTAGCCCATCAAACTGGTTCTTAGCAACTGTTTTCCATTTCTGCTTATTTTCTTTCATACAGCAACTATCAATCACACCAACTCTTTTAAAATTTCAAATTTTGTTCAGTTAATTGGATTATCTGTGGATATGTGTCTGAAGAGCTTAGTGGTGACTTGAGGGGATGTGTCTTCCTCCTCCCAAGTGCTGCAAGATATTTAGAAAATTATCACTTAACTTTACTCAAAAATGTGTTTCTAGTGCTTCAAACTAAAGCCAAACAAAGTGACATACTTTTCTTTCCCTTTTCTGTGCAAACATTGGTGATTTCTAAGAGCTCAAACTCTGGTGAATTTTAGATGGCGTGGTTAATTTTTCACAAGTATAGAGTGTAAACTGCACTGGTTGTTTAAATCTCTTTTTAATTATGGTCATTCATAGAATAGACTTTAAAATCTGTTCAGGAAGCAGAGAAACCTGAAAGGCAAGTTAAAAAATGGTTTGTAAACAAATACAAATATTCATGCAACAAGTCTGACAAAACAAGTCTTCAAAACAAATCTTCTGGAGTTTCTGAATGTTTGGGTTTCTACAGAGATAATAATTTGGCTGAACTGCACGTATGGACTATTTCCTATTTTCTCTGCGTTGGTTAAAACGTCGGCTTTAATCCGGATGCTTCAGAACTGTCTCTGGAGGGTTAGCTGGTTGCGTGGTACTTGGTTTCTATCAGCTGCAAAGAGAACAGACAAGAATGTGAGAAAGGTGTAGAAGTGCATTCTGGTTTGCTCTTTATTTGAAAGAGAGACACCTGACTGTGTACTTAAAGCTTAATTTAGTGTGTTAAGTAACATTTTGTTTTCCAGGTAAAAGGCTGTTGATCTCACAGAGATATTAAGGAGGGTGAATAAAGTGCATGAAATACCCTGTTAAACTTTTCATCTTATGTTAGCATTCGTATGAGAAAAGGGGTTGAAAACCCCTGGCAGTGAAAAGAAAACGAAGTGGAATCCCTATGTGGAGTTCAGTAACTCTGGTAATTTCTGGGTGTTCCACAGAAGGGTTTGGAATAGAGACAGACTGGCATATTGAGTGGGAAGCGGAGAGTTTCTTTTCAGTCAGTACAACTCGTGCAGTTTAGAGACATCTGGTCTCTGAAGGCAGCATCCTCCCGTAACACTGACACTGAACTTGAAACTAAAATTATTTTGCACTAATTGGTGTTAGTAAGATTTTTAAATACTATAGCTTATTATTTTTATACTTATTTTGAGCCAAAAGTACTACATTTTCATGTCCTAAAGAGAGGGTTGTGTCTGTTAGGAAAAGCACGTCTTGTACTTACATGGACTATTTGTCTGTCAAAAAACATTTTGCTACAGAATTGCCAAAATGCGTCAGAATTTTCAAGTGTCTGTCTTTCAAACACAACAGAACTAGTAAATGTTGGTTATATTTTAGACTTAATTTGTGTGAAATAATGCAGTGGACAGTTCTATGTTTGATTGCATTTCTTTATTGAAACATCTTTGTGTTGTATTTAATTTGCTTTTGAGTAAAAGGGTTTTCCCTGTAACCTTAACAAAGGAACTTCAAAAAAAAGTTCTGTGTGAATTTTAGTATATGTATCTGCTCCTTTAAGATCTATTTTTGAGCCATTGCATTGACATTCTTCTTTGTTCTATCAGTCTAATTAGTGGTGGGTTGAGAGTTTGTGTTGTCTCTTGTGTAGCTTTCAGAAAACAAAAACAGGCAACAATTTTATGGCAGGGGAAAAAAGGTATAAAAACTGGGGTTTATTTAGGTTGGTTCACTCCTTCTATTACTAAGGACTTTTGTCCTTAGAGTGTTGCAGATAATTCAATTTAAGAAAGCTCAAAAACTTTGTAAAATAATCTCTTTGTTTCCATAGAGTTAGTCAGGGTAGAAGTGGTAAGCATTTACCACAGAGAGAGGCCAGGTTGAGACATGGGTTGTAGGGTCATAAATGTATTTTAAGACGCACAGGCCAGTCTGTAAGAAGTACTTAATTGGAAATAAGAAGTACTTCAACAGAGAAGGTCACATAATATACATACCAGGTATTAGACGGGTTTAAAGTATTGTCTTTTTGAGCTACAGCCATCTTAGTGCTTCACCATGAGCATAGTTAAGCACTAGAACAGAGTGCCTGGAGACACCGTGTTCTTGGAGACTTTCAAAATTGAATTGAACAAGGTCTTGAGCAGTATGATCAGATTGATTAATTTAGCCATGCTTTGTACAGGAGGTTGGACTAGTTGACCTCCAGAGGCCCCTTCTAAGCTAAATTTTTCTGTGATTCTGTAATTGGTTGACAGTAGTTAAAAGGGGTAAGTAACCTTTGCTTTTCTGTTAAAACAAAACAGCATATGCAACAAAGCAATAAATAATGTCAGTCATATAAAGCCTTACTACTTTAAAAAAAAAAAAAAATTGTCCCAGTCTCTGTATATAACTAAATGCAACAAAGCCATATTTTAAATTAGATAGAGACTAAATGTTTTCTGAGCTTCTGTGATGTTTACGCAAAGTTGACAGAGTTTGAAAGAACTCCTTTTTAAACTGATTGGCAAAAGATTTGAAGTTCAGGATTAAGTTTTGTTCTTTCCTTTTAGGTACAGACATATCTAATAAGAAAGAAACAACAAATGTAAGTGCAACCATTTTAATTTGTAGGTTTATACGCAGTATGTAATGAAAAATTACGGTCTTCTATTTAAATTAAATTGTTCTTGCCTTACTTGCTTCCATTTTATTTTGTCAGGAAGATGAAGCTGAGAAGGCGGAAATGATTGTGCGTAAAAGGGGAAGAAAGCCCAGGCGTTCTCTGGTTCAGTCAGAGGAAACTGGTAAAAACATGAAACTGCTATTCCTGACAGAATGAGAAGATACTACTGTGCCTTTCTGTTTACTAATAGCAACAAGATAAGCTTTATTCAATTTTCCTTTCTTGAGGAAAAATCATTGAGTAACAGCTAGTGTAAATATTATGTAAATATGTGTAAATTGCCGTAATCTCATGTCAGAACTGCTACATCCCAGATGCTTCTATAAAGCCTCATGAATTTTCTATGAATTCTGGCTACGAGCTGCATAAGTAAACGATGGTGAATGTGTTAGCAAGATTAAGTCAAACAAGCGTGAATTAAAAATGTTGAAGGATAAAGGAAATGGAAAATTACTTACTTAAAATGGGATTTGTGAATAGAATACCTTTTCTAAACTAAGTGTCCGTATCCTTTTGGAGGGCTTTTGGAAAATTATAGCACATGTGTAAAATTTTACATGGACAGAAACACTGGAGCCAGAAAGAAAACGTCGGAAATTAACGTCTTCTGAAGACGAACTAAAAGAGCAGGAGGAAGGTGAGGAAGAAGATGGTGAGGAAGATGATGAAGCACATTCCGGGGCCACAACTAGATCAGCCACAAGACTAGAGGCTCAGAGGTAAATGTGTAGAGACAGCTTTTTTCTTTGGTTTTTTTCAGTTGTTGTGGGCTTTGTTTGGTGTTCTTTGTTGCTTGTGGGGTGTTTGTGTTGAGATTTTTTTATTATTATTATCATCATCATCATCTTTAAACTGATGAGAGCTTCCCAAATAATTTTGGTTCTGATTCTAGTACCGCTTTTCTAGGGATGAAGAGACAAAAGGGGAGGTGGGGAAACTGTTAGGGTCTCAAAAGACATACTTGACTCTGTCCGAAGGTAAGAATTGGTCCTGCTGGCAGTCTTCATCCTAGTGGTGTCTCAGAAGTTGGGTCTGAGGACACCGAGTTCTGTTAGGTAAAAAAGGTCTGACTTGGCTGTGCAGTTCACCGTTTGCTATTTGGAGTTGGAACAAGGTGAAACTGTTATTTTCCATGTCCATTTATTTTTCCAAATACTATTGAAGTTAAATACATGAATCTGCAGTACTGGAGGATTTAATTTCTAATACGGTGATCTGCAAGCTCAGAATGCAATCGTGCTACAAAAGACTAGTGTGGTAGCAAGAGTTCTGTTTTCAAGAAGCCGTTCTTCATCTCCCTTAGCGTAGGTCTGCCTTTTTGTAGGCACACTGAATTATAGCAGAGCTCGTCCTCTTGACTTTGTTATGGAAACAAAGCAAAATAATCAGCTTTGGGAAGTTTTCATTTATGTTTCTGCATCTCAGAACAGAATTGGAATCCAGGCTTTGGGTTTATGTTTGTGGTGAGATTTCTGTAAACTCACTGGATTTACTTTGTTCCTAAGGGTATATTATTATACGTTAGCCTTTGGGGCTTATTTGAAGCACTGTTCACAGTATGCTCTTGAATTTATAATTTCAGAGCTGAATCAGAAAGTAGTTATGCAGTCTTTATTTAAATAAAATCTGCGAAGTTCTACCACTACATTGTAATGAAAGTTCAGATATTAGTGGTTTCATTATGATTTCTTGTGGAAACATCCGCTTTTTTATTCATAGATGTGTGAGTTTGGTTTGTGTCTCAGATTTCCAATGCTGTCTTTCTGGCTCTGACTAACAAAGCATCACTATCTTAAGGTGCTGCAAATAGGCTGCATTTTATAAGTATCATTTAGGAATAATTCTGTGAAAGGGGCTGCTTCTTTATCTTCAGCATTGTTGGATTATCAGCTTTTCTGACTTAAGTAACCTTTTGTCCAAACTGTGAAGCTGCTTGCCAGTAACTGGTTTTTTGTGTTTCTGAATGGGTGGATACTGAAGCCAATATGAGTTCGTTCTTTGCACTGAATAAGCGAATTCTCTTCTGCAGCCTGTTGGCCTTTGCTTCTTTTGTTTTTCTGCTGGTACTACAAGCTGGTTTTTTAAATATGGACACTTTTGTACCGAAATTATCACAGGTTTGGAACTAGGACTTCCATTTAGTTAAATACTAAATGTAGTCAATAAAATAGCCTTTTGGTTCTACATTTGATATGAAAATACACAGCTTGGTGTTGCAGTTTGTGTCTTGAAGTATACCAATTATTTTTTTCACTGTTTCTTTTGGCAGCTTTGATTTACTTGTTGCAAATACTGGGCAGTCTTAATTTTCTGCACTTGGAATGCAAGAAGAAAGTGACTTGGTAAAAGTATTTTGTTATATATACATTCATCATTCTTTTGTATTACAGAAAGCAGCCCAGCAAGCCAACCACACGTGCAACTTCTAAAGGCAGCAGTCCAAGTTCAGTTTCTCCCAGAAAACGACAGAACCTAGCAGCAAAAAAAAGATCGCCAAGCGATACAAAAATTAATAAATCTCCGCCGTTGACACAGTAAGTATTAAAGTTGAATCCACTTCTGTTATTTGTTTTGGAAGCCACTGCATTGATCCTTTCCTTATATGTAACACACTGCTTCAAAATCTGAACAGCAGTCTGCCTTCACGTTGTTCTGTTCTCTTGTGATATGTAAAAGCTTTTAAAGGATTTTCGTCTGCTTAGGTTTTTCCTTAATTTCTTTAACGTTTTGAAGACTAGAATTTTTTTCTTTCCATTCTCAGAAACCTCTTGGGAGAATCTGAAAGTGCAGTTATGCAGTATTTTAACTTGAGCTGTGACTCTTTCCTGAACGGGGGGGAAGAGCAGCTGTAGTTCAGGTTAAAGCAACATATGATGACATGATTCTAATGCTTCGAAGATCTAAGATCAGCTGATAAAAGCAGAGGAACTCTGAGAGTCTTTACATGAAGTTTTGGAAATATTTCCCTTTCCCTCCTTCACTGGTACGCTTTTTAGAGTTGAGATCACAGTGTGAAATCCAAAGGGAGAGATAAATGCGATGCAAAGTCACTGTTCTGTTCATCTTGTAGTTTACTTGCAAAATGGATTATATGCCAAATACAGTTAGTTGTCATCAACTCTGAAATGTGGCAGTGTCTTCAAACTGAACCTCAGGAACATGGGTATTGCGCATCGATCAGCTGTCACAGTTCATTTCGTGTTAATTCCTTTGCGTGGTTATAAATGGCCAAGCGTTTAAGCCACACTTACACTTGGTTGCAGCTGAAATGGGGTGGCTGGTATATGGATGCTTAGAGATAAGGGCACGTGGTGACCCCTTACTCCCTCTTGTGTGTATGTGAGACAAGCCACTATTGCTGTTCTGTCTTTGTGAGACAGAGTACAAGATATTGTAGTCCGTTATACTCTGTTACAATCCACGAGTCTTTTCCAAAAGGAGGAGGAGGAAGGAGGAGAGCTCTATCCCCAAATCCTACACCTGGAGCACTCTCCAACATACAGGATTGGTACGCAGTACCCTGCGAAGACGTGATGGGAGAGCACAAGGTCTTCCGATGGTGTGTGCTGGTGTATAATGTTTCAGTAGTTAGCTTTTAGATAATCTATCCTGGTAATTCATCAGACATGGACAGTTCCATCCTCTAAACAGGACTGTGACTGACCACACTTTTTGCCTTACAGGTCCTACCAGTGTTAATAATTAATAATGCTTTTCAGGTTAAAGATGCAGTGTACCAAGCGTAAAAGGGAAGACAGCCCGACAGTGGTATGGAGGAAAGGCCAGCAGAAAACAGAGGAGACACCAGTAAAGAAAGCAAAACGATAATCTTTACCAGCGAGTACTGCTCATGGAAGAGTCAAAAGAAAAAAAAAAAACCCAACATCTGTGCTTCTATTTTTTTTAAAGCAAAGGGATTTGCACGTGCTTGTTTCAGAGGTCTAAGTTAATCAATGCAGTACTTTTAAGTTACATTTTAAACAGCTTTATAAACTATTGTTTATACAGAATATTATGTACATTTATTTCAGATGAAAAATAAGTTTACTTTGTATCTGAATGAAAAACAAAGTAGTTATATATTTTATCACTGACTTGGAAAGTTGGGGTTTCCCAATGTGACATGCTAATGCAGATGCTTCCAACCCATGAGGCACCCCTGGGCCTACTAATACACTTTGTATATAAACTTGTAAAAATAGGTTGTATTTTACTCTGTGTATGAATCTAATCAATGATGGACATTTTATTTATTATATGGAAAGCATTGGTCTGTAAACTTTAGTATATACCTTAGGTTTTTGTAATTATATATTTTACATTCTATGCAGATGTCAGTAGGAAACTTCCCCTCCGCTCCCCCAGGGCTGTCTAAAACCTGAAGTTCTCTAAAATCTGCTCAGACAGTGGGTAAAGTATTTTTCTCGCATGCGTTAAAGTAGTTTAGCATAGTGAAAGGGACTTGGCTCCTTTCTGTTCACATTTGTGACAAAGTATGAAATTTAAAATGTAATCTTACTAGATTATATTTTCACTTGTGAATTTACTACCAACCTCAAGAAATAAATTGTATTAGGTTAGATTTATTCACAGTCAGCCGACACTACCCTGAAATGAAACAGTTTTATTTTGCAACTAAACACCTGTTCTTTCAGTATTTGTCTTTTTCAACAGAGGGACCCATTGAAATCAAATGTCACTTCTCCTAACGATAGAGCTTAAGCATTTTATGTTACATTTTATACACAGGTATTAAAAATAGAACCTGGTATTATTGCCAGAATCTTTTTTTAATGTATATTAACTCTGGTAAGAGCAAATGTTCAAGTGAAGTTGTATATAAAGTTAAACTTTTCTTATGATCAAATGTGTCTCTTGTTATGATGTGATGAGTTGCCAAACAATCTGAGATTATTTTAAGTGTTTTGTTGATATTCTGGTTTATAATTAAAAAGGACTTGGGGCGTGGGGGTGGAATTTTACTTTTTTTCTTTTTTTTTTCTCTTTTTCTTTTGTGAGGTTTTTTTGAACTTGTTGTAAGGCAGATGTTTCCGTCAGATATTCTGCTTGGTTTCTTACTGAGATTTTTATATAAAAATTATAAAATGTTTCCCAAAAATCTGAGTTGCAATATTTTATTATCCTTTAATTGTATTGCTGTGGAACTTGTTTTTACAAATGTGCTTGGTTGGAGACATATCTATAAGCTTTACCTGATTAGTGTCTTTTATGTTGAAAGGTGCTTATATTTTAGGTGTATAAAAATTAGGGAAAAAGGACCTAACCCCTTACCAGGCTTGGTGCACTATAAAAGCAGGTGCACATGTGACTTTTTTCCAAAGCAAAGTTGAGTCTAAAAAAAGAAAAATCTCTTTGCTCTGAAAATTAACTTCTTTTGATTTCTACCCTAACTCTGCTGCCATACTAATTCACACCTCGCTAACATGCTGCTGATATATACCTCTGTGTTACTAACGCTAGTGTTTATGCACTTCATCATGTGCAGTTGTAGGATAAGTTGAATCTTTTCCTTTTCTGTTCCGTCTGGTGCCTGCAGCATGCGTAGACCAAAACTATAGATTTCTTCTCAGCCTTTATTCTGTTAAGGCTTAACAGGCCAAACTGTTTTTCAGTTAGTGCTTTCTAGACTTTTGATCGTATTTGGAGTCCTTCCCTGCATCTGTCCTGCTTTTGTTTCCTCACACCTGAATTCAATAGTGAGATTGAATTCTCACCGTACTGCGTTATTACCATTTATTCTTCTCTCTGTCTCTGCTGGTAGCACCTCTCCTGCCACAGTACAGTTGATATTTGTGTATTTCACAGGCGCATCTCTTCTGATAGATTATAATGATTGACAAAGCTCCTACTCGTGTCAGATCCCCCTGACTGTCTGTTGTCTCATGATGTCAGTAGAGAAATACAACCCTGAAGATCAGTGACAGTCTCTTGAGTTAACCTGCTTAGAAGGTCTTCTACTGTCCTTCCCCTTAGCGATGGATAATATTTAGGAAAATCTTCTTGTCTATGGAATGTATCTTTGATCGTTCATTAAATTATTCCATGATATGAAGGCATCAAAGGAACTATCGTCCACCGAGAGATTATGGGGGGGAAGTACCAATTCCGCAAACTATTTTAACTTGGGCACGCTTCTCTTACTGTCATGCAGCATCTCTCTCCTTTTCAGCAAAATAGACGTTTCTGCCAGACCATGTCACTGTCAGTCCATGTTTGGACACTTCTTTTTTTCTCCTTCACTTAGTAGTTTCAAGTGCCTGTCATCTAAATTACTATTACACTTTACAGCTCTGCTAGTGGTCTGCTGTATTTAAGCATAACTTGGGCATTGAGTATTTACAGTTTCCAAGTTTTTCATACACTCCGTCTCCCAGAGCCCTTCCTGAGTACAGGGAAGGAGCAGGGACAGAGCAATCAGTCTTCCTTTGGGTGGAGCAGCAGGTGCATCCCTCTTGTTCGGAACTTAGACTTGTAGTCCACTTTGAACGTTGGCATATGGATAAAGCAACTCTATTTTCATACCCCATGCAAATCTAGAGTTCAGGAAAAAAAAAAACCAGCTGTGCTGTGATGAAACAGAATGTTCTGAAAGTGTTTCATGGAGAGATGTGCCTGAGGCAGTTTGTTGCCACTTTTAGTGCAAGAACATGGCTATGTTTCTAAACCACTTGGCTATTTTACAGTGGCTCATCTTTCTTCCAGTTCCTTCTCTTGGACCTACTTCATTTCTCTGAATATTAAAATACTGAGTGAGCCAGAGACATCCAGGTGGAAGATGGAGTTCAAGTCCCCCCTGCTGAGTTTGACAGAACAAGAACAGTCCTGCTTACCATACCTCAGCTGACGGTTGGCTAGTTGTCAGTATCTCTTTGTATTTTCTTGTACGTTCTACTTAAATGTTACTTACGTCTCTTTACTGTCTTCAACCTAGAATACAAAGAGGTTGTCTACTATATTGGTTTTTAAATCACACAAATGGATTTTATTTGGGTTTTTTGTGGTGGTGTTTTTTTAAACCAACTAAAGAGTCATCAGTTAAAAGTTCATTTGCAGTTTTCATTTTTTGATGGGGTCTGGCAAGCTTGTAACTCTTGCAACTGGTGAAATTTCCCTCTAGAAGCCAGTAGGTGCGTTCAGCAGCTGGGGCAAAGTTTTTGCTGACGCTGGCAGATCTCTGAATGCCTCCATTTTCTCTTCCAACAGCTTTCTCTAGTAACATCTATTTCTCGTTTGGTTTGGGGTTGGTTTTTCGGGGGTTTTTTTCAGTCTGGGCCATCCATCTCAGAATACACGTCCACTCTTTCTTCTCAGCCTGTGTTCTCAGAGTATCGTGTATGTAACAACCTCTGGCCCTGATCCCTCAGGAGCTGCACGCTGTCCTGAGCTGCTTTCATCTGTCCAGAAACTCATTAAAACTTGTCCCGTAAAGCTTGGTGACCAGGAGCAGCAAGTGCCCCTGGTCATGGTGACTATCAACAGGCATCCACGGTGCTGCAAGTCCAATACAGGCTCAGGTGTCAACATTAAAACTGCCCAAAGCCCAATACCTGTATCGAGCTCTGCATTGGGAAAAGAGCATTTGCCACCACAGACTCTTGTCCCTCCTTGCTTTTGGAAGAGGTAGTGGGATCTCTGTGATGCTGAGAGTCACTGGGCTGCAGAGAGTTGCCGCCCTGAAGCTGGGATGCACTGAGTGACTTCTACGTGTCTTTCCAAAGCAGCGTTTGGTTTCCTTGGAGTTCTACCTGTTCATGTTGTAAAGAGTGAATTTAACTGGTAGATTTTTGTTTTCTGCCCATTACAGAGGGAATCTCTGTCATTCCGTGGGAAATGTTTTCAGTTTTAAGATTTAATGTGAACATCTTAACAAAGGTGACTGCACATTCCAATAGCATGTGCTTACTCTGAGCTCTTGATAGCTTTGGTATTCTCAACGTTGCCTGCTCAGTCGTTCCACGTACCAGCTCAGAAGACTCTTACCTTCACAGCTTCAACAGCCTCCCGTCTATTTCATTTGCTTGTAGCTTCAGTTCAGAGGAAATTGCCCGTGTCAGCCTTCTGCAGGTTTTGGCAACTTCTTAAAGATACTGTGCTCACTTCTTCCAGTAGATTCCTTGTCCCAGCTATGTATGTCACACTCCATTACTTCCATCAGCTTCTCAAGAATCCTGAGCCTGGTTCAAGCAGGGTGGTTTTTTTTCTACTAAAACATGAAAGTTTAAACACTGAGGAAATTCTATCTACATTCTAGTCTTTGTTTCCAGGTTCTGATGTTTCACCAAAATTCCTTGAAAGGCTATTTCTGATTTAAACCCCTTCCTCTTTCAAATCTCGGCTTTTTAGCTCTTGTCCTTGCTAGCTTTGTGAATAAAGTCCAAAAGAAAAACATAATAAAAAATAAATGTCTCTCTGGGAGTCCCTAGATAGCCGTTTTTAAAGCTAGGAACACAACACTCTTGCCAAACAAAGGAGAAGAAAAATATGGTTTGAAATGGCCGTAACTTAGTAGGGCAGGAATATATTTTTGGCACTGACTGTGCAATTAATTAGCCTAGGGTGGGGTTTCATGGTCAGGCTGCGCCTGCAGGGCACCTTTCACCTTCCCTCTTCTGCTGCTCCTTGGCCAGCAACTTCCTCCGTGCCAGCATCGCGTTGGACAGTCACAGACTGCTGGACCAGGAAGCCTGAAATTTCCTCTACAAAACAAAACTGCAGATCAGTTTTTAATGTGGTCGGTTGGCCAAACCAGCTGCTGATGGGGCTGCGCGAGTTCTGCTGCCTGCACAGAGAAGGTGGCCGTACGGCGGAGACAGGACGTGGAATCGCCCTTCCATCGTGCCCTGGGTTTGGGCACACTGAAATTGGTCACCCAGGTGCACCATTAGCTCTCACGTGCGTTCATGGTACCCCTGTATCCAGTAATTGGTGTATAAATGGGCAGTGAGCTAATTTGTGGGTTTGATCTTTTTTTCCTAGTGACAAAACAAGGAGGCTTCTTGCATAAAGCACGGATTATCCAACTAGTCAGGGATCCATACTGACTACCACGTACCAAGAAGAGATCGTGCCGATTTTGAAAGCTGAAGCCAGACAAATTTAAACTAGCTGTAATGTGCTCTATCACTTCTCAGCAGTGCAGGTAGTTCAAGAGTTAAATTGCTCGCGGGAGTGCAATGGGTTCTCCCCTAGGGGGTGCTTTAAATTCTGACATTCACAAGATTTCTCAGGGTTCTTCAGGAACTGAAGTCCCATTTCTAAAACTGATGTAAAGATTAGGGTTGTGCTCAAAGACAAAATTTGATCTAATGTTGAAACATCTGAATTTAAGCCAGCTGGCTCCCTGAAGAAGGTAGGAATCCGAATGAAGCATCAAAGCTTCCTGTGTTGGGAGACTTAGGTCCTCAGATGCCATCCACAAAGCTGAGCAAGCTCTCCTGGGAGCCGACAGTGCTGGCCTGTAGGAGACATCTGGGATTAGCTCCTCAAGGACAAGCATGTAGTGCTGGGAGTTGATATCTACCCTCTGCTAGGGTTTCACCAAGGATGGACCTTTGTTGGCCGTTCTTCCAAAGACACAAAGGCTTTTTTTACCCTGTGGTTAGAGCATGGGGGGACTTGAACCCCGACATTTCAGGAAGGCAAGGCTGCAGGATACGTGAAGGTGGGGACTACTTTCTCTCCTGTTAAGGTATTTCACATTCCATGATCGTCCTACTTGCTGAAGCAGGAGCTAGGGACCAGGTCTCACTGTCCACATTCCAGATGACTGTTCCACTCCATAGCATATTGAGGAAACGGATGCAAGGGGCGTACATGTACCACCGTCTCATTCAGTGTTTGGCAAAAAAGAAATGCTTAGGCTTTTCATTCCAAGTTAGGCTTCATGTCACTGGCTCCTGAAGAGGATGAGGCATCTCCTTGCACCCCAGGTTAGGTGTTAAAACAGACTTTGAAAGGATGTTTGTCCAGCTCAGACATCTCAGCAGGTGCCCGGTGAGCCTGGCTGCTTCCCTGGGCACGGTGCAGGATTCCTGATGAGGTGGTGTGACACCCAGTGGGTACCTACCTCCAAGGAAAATATCACAATATTAATTATTATTAATGTAAATCCCTTTATTATCACAGGCCCCTTGTTTCCTTGTGGCCTCAGCACTGTGGAAGTTCTTCCTTTGCTGCTTTCTAGAGATGCAGTCTAGGTCAGGGCAGCTCAGTTTTCCCACGCTGGAAACAGCTTATGTGAAGATTATTTTTAAAAAAGCCTTGACAGAAAAAAAAGAAAATACCACCAATGATGAGGTTTTACTATTTCGTGTATTTGTTTTGGGATGGCAGCAAGATATACTGGCACTTGAAAGGCAAAGCAGGAGCAGTGGGGGGAGACGTTACTGTCCTTTTGGCGCACAACTTTTTCTCAACATCTCACAACGCACCGCTTGTGACACTGGGAACCTCGGCGTGGGTGTGATGTAGAGATGACAGGAGGCCACCGATGACCTGGAGTATGCAGGAGGACAGGCTGGGCTACTTTACTGACCCCTGTTAGCACCGAGGTCTAGACCTTCATTAGTGCAGCTTAAAAAACTTGCGCTGTGCAGCATATGGTGGGCAGAGCAGACACGGACTAGAAAGCAGAGGTGAAAAGCAAGTAGGGGAAGATTATTAGAAGTACTTTGCTGCGACTAGAGGCTACAACGTCACCCCTGTGCTTCCTGTAAGCTTAGCTTAGCTGTTACTTACTGAGCGTTCACAGACACTACCATAACTCTGCTGGGAGTTCACAGTGAACGTAAGACGCAGGTGTACCGTGGGTGCCCACCTCTGTCCTCACTGTGTACCGTGGGTGCCCATCTCTGTCCTCACCATCCACATCTCTTACCAGCAAGGTAAGCTACTCTGCCATGTGGAAAAGCTGTCTGGGAGCCCCGGTCTCTAATGTCACCAAATATAGTGAAAATAAGATGGTTTCCACTGGGTAAACAGAGACCTTTCTGTCGGTTGTGAGTTCGCCTTGGAGATTAGGTACCTGCTGCAGCCATGGTGAGCTCCATTCGGGGCTTTTCCTCATGGGAGGACAATGCTTATACATGGCTCCAGCTAAACCACACACAAAGTGCAGCTCAATCAGCCAGTGGGAAGAGAGCTGAAGTATAAAAAGCTCTACCACGTATTTCAGCATCATTTGGTCCCTCCCTCACTAGCAAACCACGTGAGTGGGCCAAAATTGTGCCACAGTTTGAAACACGGTTCCTTTGCTGATCACACAGCCAGGCAGCTCAGGCACTGGCTGTGCCTCTGTGCACGTACTGAGGATTTCACTGGGAATAACAGAGGAATATCAAAGCTGTCAGTCCTACTGTTAGCTGGACAGCTTCACCCTTTAAAGATGTCCCTTCCTTTTCTAGATTTTATCACAGCATGTCCCACATGCAATGCAATGATTAGTGTAAGTCAAGATATATTAAGACAAATGACTAGAGAGGAATACATAAGAGGAGAATGCTCAGTGATCACATCCCTGATACTCCAGCATCAGTTCCAGTATATAAATTTTAAAATGTCAAAATTAAATAGTCATTCCCACTATGGTGCCCAAAGCAAGCAGAGATCTGGAATGCAACTTTTCTTTTAGACAATGAGAGGTTCACTCTGCTCTTTCTGTATAAACAAGAGCTAAGATTTGCTCAGTAATATTGTGCTTATTTAACTCTACTCAAACAGGATTTTTCAGGCTAAGTAAATAGGCAATATAAGGACATTTAAAAAAAAATAAATTAAACTGATGATAAAACTTCTTTCAACTAATTTTGAACTTGGAACTCTATTCAGCCCTCAAGCATGGGAAATGTCCCTTAGGGGAAGATTTAATCAAAGTAAAACGGGACTGCCACGCTGCTGGGCACACCCCAGTGAGATGCCAGCTCGGTTGCTGCCTCAGAGGAGGGCTGGGCGACAGGGACCGGGCGTGAAGGTGGCAGAGAGAAGCCACCAGGGATTCTCATGAAGGGCTGCTGGGCTGTGGCGCTGGCAGGTTGTACCCTTCCCCTTCCCTGCTCCAGTAGGTGTGATGGGGCTGCCAAAGAGGGGGCTGGAGATTGTAATTAGACAGTTCGTTTCTCTATGCAAATGCGGCACCGGCAGCTCTGGGAGTCGGCTGCCTGGCAGCCACTGCCTTGGGAGGAGGCAAAGGCCAGCTGATCCAGCAGGCTGGCTGTTCCAAACACGTGATGTCTAACCAGAGCCTCCAGACCTTCAGTGGTGGCACCCCCACCATGTCACCTAACCCTTGGTGCTGGTTAGATTTAAAACATTTTTTCTAACCCGAAATTCTCTGTTGCAATTTATGCCTTTTATTTCCCATATGACTGTATCTCTTTACGGCAGGGTGCTACCCCCTTAAGAGTTGCATTTTGCTTAATTGAGTTTTGTCACTTACCTGTTTTCAAAAACCAAAAACCATGTTTGTTCTCAGCTTTCAGTGTCTCATATATTTTCTTTCCCTCTTTCCCCACTGAAAAAAAAAAAGAAAAGAAAAAGGAAAAGAAAAAGAAAAGAGAATAGAGAAAAGAAGAAGAAAAAGAAGAAAAAGAAGAAAAAGAAAAGAAGAAAAGAAAAGAAGAAAAGAAGAAGAAAAGAAAAGAAGAAAAAGAAGAATAAAGAAAAGAACAAAAGAAGAAAAGAAAAGAAAAGAAGAAGAAAAAAGAAGAAAAGAAAAGAAAAGAAAAGAAAAGAAGAAAAAAGAAGAAAAAAGAAGAAAAGAAAAGAAGAAAAGAAGAAGAAGGAAAGGAAAGGAAAGGAAAGGAAAGGAAAGGAAAGGAAAGGAAAGGAAAGGAAAGGAACAGCATGGAAGCCTCAATTTATAAAGATGCATAAAGCAAAGTTTTCTTCTGTTTTGAAATAAACATATAAAACAAGGGAAGTGTTCTGCATTTAAAAAAAAGAAAAAAAAAAAGGGAAAAAAAAAAGAGGTTTTTTTATTTCCACTGTTCAGATGCCTATGATTTTAATTTTTTTTTCTGACTCTTTTTTTCAGACAAAGGCTTCAGCTTTTTGCCCTGCAGTCGAGCTTTGCAGGTATACATTAGTTTGCCTTAGCCTGGAGCTAACAGACGAAGGAGCCTCTTCAAGTGTAGCCAAGAAAGGAGAAAGGCAGCTGTGCCATGTAACACACTCACAAAGCTTTAGTGCTACAGACATATTGCTAGCTTCATTTTTCTTGCATGAACAAAACACTGTCCAGTTACCATTATAACTTCGTAATAGATGTTCATACCATTTTATTGTATTTTCAGAATTGGCGAAGTTTTGCTTCTGAAAACAACCTGAGCAATAGGCTCAGGGTGTAGATGCTAAGTACTTAAAGTACAGTTGAGTAATATTTGCTACTATGATTATATACCACAATGGCAATAATCCAAAACGGAATAATCCATCACAAGTGAACACAAAGAGAAGCAAATGCTACCATGGTAGTGGATGTGGGGCTGTGCTGCACTGAGGCACTCTGTGAGACAGAGAAGGAAAATTCTTCCATTCCTTCATAGCAATCCCCTTTTTAAGAAAATAATAAAATGTTCTAGGGGGTTTCATTTCACTTTTCTAAGTAAGCTCAGCTAATTCTTCTCTTGGGATTTGTCAGTTTGATTTCTTGGGGTAATGGGATTGTTCAAAGACACCAGTGAATACAGGGGATCCTTCCCAGATCTCATTCCTTTACTCCTCTCACACTTTTTACACCTTTCTCAAATTTTCTCAGCTTTTATCACCTATTCTCTTCTGGGGAAAAAAAAAAAACAAAAACCACAACAACAACAAAAAAAAATAGGAAAGTGAAGTGACAGGCAGCTTTTAAAAGAGGGAAAGAAGTCCAGTTACTTTTGTTTTCAGTCAAGGGCATCAGACTTGACACAGGACATCTGCCCAATTTTCATTGACCAAGGGAGAGAGATGATGTCATGCCGAAGCGCAACATGGCCATTGGACCAGTATTTGCTCCACGCTTGCCCAACAGCTAGAGTATCTTGTCTTGGTCTGGTTGGGATCTGACAAGGGTGAATATACTGAAATATAACAAGAAAAACTTTCAGCATATTCCAATAAACTGTTAGGGGCCGGGTATCATTACAAGCAGGAGGTGAAGATCCCAGTGCTGCTGAACTCCTTGGAAGCATTGACGTTGTGCCAGTAAGGCAGCGAGCCTTTTCCCAGCGGGGCTGATGTCTCACTTGACTGGTTTTGAGACTTTCCAAGCCTTTTCTTCCTGCAAAATCCCTCCTAGAAAGCAGGCGAGTAACTTGCCCGACTGCAAAGCCAGGCCAACCTCTGCGCCCGTTCTCCCTTTCCAGACCCTTTGGTTCTGTGTTCCAGGAGGCTTTGGGAGACCAGCAGGGCAAATCCCCTCGGGAAAAGCAATTGCTGGGCCGCAGGTTGGCCGGGAAAAGTCCGTTTTCCCGCTGCACAGGTAGTCCTCAAACAGCCACTAGATGGCAACGGGCGCCTGCCAGGTAGCGCAGCCTGCGCTCAGCGCCCCGCTCGCGCCGCCCGTTCCGGCAGGAATGCCGATTCCCAACTCCATAGTCATGAACATGCTGTATAGCATCCCATGCATAGGTCTAAATCCATCTGGTGTTATGTTTATAGATGCAATATATCATAGTGAATTCCATATAGCGTGGGTTTGCGTTCATAGGCACATCGGACTTCTAGAGGAACAAGACTGGGAGGTTTATGAGAAGCTATCCATTCCAGTCACAGGTACCTTGCCCAGACCTTCCCACTTCTTTTCCAGTTCCCCGTTCCTAGCACTTTGCTGATCTAATTCCCTCCATCCTCACTTCTCATCTGACCCATCTTTTGCTGCTCGACACCCTTTTGTTCCCATCCTGTACCCTCCGATTCCCTCACAGGGTCCCTCTCAGCTCCCGGTTCTCCCTTCCTTTCCTCTCTCTCTTTCCTATTCTTTTCCCTCATCAGTCTTTTCCATAGTCTTGGATCAGGCAAGCCCTGACCTCTCCCTCTACCCTGTCCTCCTTTTGTTTCTTCAAAAGTCTTTCCTTCAGCTCCATTTTTCCCTCTTTTCAATCTTCTTGACACAACGAAGAACTTCTTTGGATGGCAAAAGTACATGGATGTACTGGATGTACTGACATCCAAACATTTGGATGTCATTTACTTTACATTTACTCTCATTAGCTGCCGAGAGTAAAGATGATAAATTGTGAAAATATTGGGTAGAGCAATTATAATCCCCTTTTCATTAGCCATCCTTATTCCTCATTTTTTGCAGCTAACTCTGATGTGACTGGCATCACCTTTCGAGCTCCCAGGACCCAGCAAGCAAGAACTGGGACAGAGCCAACATCCAAGGCCAGCTGAGCCAGCAGGTGGGAAAATAAACCCACTTCTTGAAGAAAATCATCAAACACTCTCTGCATCTTGGAGAAAACGCACAGGGGATTTCTACAGGTCAGCTGGGGCCCAGATGCTGGGGCGTGTGATAAGGGATGCGCATCAAAGCCAGCTACAGCCAATAACATCCCAATATTTTCGTAAGTGGGTCTTATCGTGAGGCTCAGAATCGACACTTTTTGAAAAGGAGTTCATTAAACGCAAGAGCATGGCACTGAGCTGTTGGCGAGAAATACCACCACTGCATACCGTGTCCAAAGGGCTGGGGCTAGCGAAAAGAAGCAATGCACAGATTCCTGTCATGACATTGATTTGTAGATGACAGGCTACTTTTCAGCTACACAGCTGGTAGTCTGGTCTTCTCCTCACTGAAAGGATCTCACTATCTCGCTATCCAGGTGTTCTGACATTTAATACGCTCTCAAGAAAAGCAGCTGCTACCTTATACGAAAGCAGTTACATGACCTGCCCGGGCCTGCTTCTCTGAAGTCACCGTCTATTAGAAAGTGGCCCCGTATTAGTGCGCCTGGCCAGATGCAAACCAAGAAGCGAGGTATTTGTGGTCAGAAGGTGGAAGTTCTTCCATGCCAGGTACTGCCATAGCCCCCGCAGACTGCAGGGATGTCAGCTCTTCTCTCTAAGGGTGCTGCCGCTCTTCCAGAATCTGCCAGCCATTCTCAGGGCTTCAGGGTCAACACACCTTATGGCTGCAGAGATTTCCAACAGTTAGCTCTTGAGGAGCCACTCGAATAGCTAAATAAAAAAATGCAAGTCCTTTTCCTTCGGATGATGCTGGTTCCCTCCGTGATAACTACGGGCAAAGTCAGAGACCTTGAGTATTGACAGGAGCACAACTGATCAATGTGCATCTATATACCATTCCTGTTTGGGATGGTGAGTCAACCAGACAATCATCATGACGGTACAAGAAGATTAGACTACAAGGATTTTGTTGCATGTTTTGCAGGAGACTATACTGGAGACATCTTTTTGGAGCTACGAGGCATAAAACTTTGTTTCGTTAAGAGTTGTGTTTCCTGGTGATGGAGCATATCTAATGCAAAATAATGTATTCCCCTGCACAGCCCTTCTCAAAAGGAGTCCCTTTGACACAGAGGTGTTGCACAAAGTGTGCACTGTGTGAAAGAAATACACATCAGAAGTCCTCCAGAGATACAGAAAGGCAGTTAGTAGCAGCATTTTTGGCTGAAGATTGGGTTTTAATGCTTCCCACAGGCAACAGTCTACAGTGGTCCTATACGGAAGTGGAATGCTAAGTGTATAGAGAAAAGCATGGGGTTTTTAGTCAGCCCTCACTAAATACAGACAACACTATAAAGCACCATGCACCACCCTTTTTCCCAAGCAGGGAGAGCAGAAAGCTCTCATTCCTCTCACCAGCAATAACCTCATCCATAGCACAGGAATTCGCAACTTGCCATCTTGAAAGATTACCAAAATGTCCTTCCAGGCAGCATTCCCTTGCCTTCCCTGTTTCACTCACAGGCAGATTCCTATATCCTTTTGTTGTGAAAAACTTCCAGGAGAAATAAAAGGACTTTCTTGCTTTTCCAAGGGATTCATAACTGACATTTTGACTACCCCCATGTCTGATCCCTCTCACGTCGCAAGACTTCTCCACTAAGTCATGGGAGTCCTTTAGTACTGAAGACTCCTTCAACCATCTCATTTACTCTCGTTCATGTAATGAGTAGGGTGCCAACTGCCTTTGTCATATTACACATTTATTCTTTGTCATCTGCCTTAATATTTATTTCTTCTGTTAGGTAAATCCCAAAACGTGCCTGGCTAATAAATTATAGAAATAGCTATGTCTACAACAGGAATATCCTAAGATATTCCTTATTCAGGCTGTGCTTCCCTCAACACCATAAAAATCCTCAGGAGGAGACAACCTATAAATCAGAATCTCTAAATTACAGGTAAAGACAACACTAAAGAAGATGGGAACTCTGAGAAGAGAGAATGAGTGTCATAAGTACAAGACTGGGAGAGTATTTGCAGTCATGCATAATTGCCGGGTTCAAAGTCTCTATTCTCTAAGATACACACAGAAAATATGAACAATACCTGTATTGCCTGCAGACAACTTGTGTCATGTTTGCTCATTTTCAGGCAGCCAATTAAATTTGCATGTGAACTGACCAAAAACAGCGTCACTAATTTATTTGCGAAGTTTATGTAAGTATTTGTATTCTCACTGAGCGAGCCAAAAGAATTAGTGACTTAACATAAAAGCTGTGTTCGGATGAAATGTACAGTCGCTGCATATACAAAATCCCTGCCAGTGGAAACAACTCACACGGGGAACCTGCTAATTGCCCTAACTTCATAACCCCAACACTGGTCTCCACGCTCAAACAGTTTGGCTTGGCTGTTATGGGACACGGATTGCGGCAAGGCCAGCGCTGTGGCCGTGTGAGGCAGCTGGGGGCGTGGGCTCCCCTGTCACACAGCATGTAGAGCCGGGGTCTTGTTTTTCACCAGAGGTGACAAAAAGCTCTCAGGGAGATACTTTCCAAACACTCTCAGATACTGCCTTTGATGGGTAATATCCTAATATGAATAATAATGACATAGAAAAAATAGTATAAAATTACTATTGACTTGCTATCAATAAAGATGTGCCTCTTCGACAAAGGTATTAAAACGCTTTCGAAATGTAAACAGTTCCAGTATCCGAAGGGGCCAGCAGACTTACTTGAGTTACCTAAGCATCAGAAGCAATAAAAGCAAAAAATTAAAATGTTACACCAATGTAGCCATTGATTTAATTACCAAGTTAGTCCATCATATGTGAAAAGTGATCTCAACTACTTCAAACAAAAAGTAGGAAAGGTTATCACTTATTTATAGATTGAGGAGTAATGGTAAAGGAAACCCGGACTTTATATGATGTTGTCGAAATAAATTCAAAATAAACATCGAATGATTAATCTGTGCTGTGAGTGTTCTTAAAAGCCTAGAGACTTGCACACAGCAAGTGTGTCTACTGTAATATGGTGAATATTCATGAAAACGTTCTAGGAAAAAATAAGGAAAAAAATCAAAACAAGTAGATAGACCAGATACTGTATGTATGACAGACATATATGACTTTGACATAAGTAGTTCAATCTTTTTCTACTTCAATTTTTCTGTCACAGAGTGCAAATAAATAGACTACACCCCCCTCTTTAAAACACTTGAAACAGATAAAAAAGCTAAATACAGGGACTAAATATCACAATATTTATTTAGCAGAAAAATTTGAAAGCTTTAATTAATGACTCTGAGATGCATCTGGCCATTTGGACATGCTGGTTTCTTTTTTTGTAGTAAATCGAGCTAATCTTGTCCAGGTTGTATTTCTATCCTACAGATAAATACGTCAGAAGATGAGGAATATATAGCCATTTCCTGGGCTAGTAGGATGCCTAGCACAAAAATAATGAAAGAGTCAAAAAAGAAGATTTATTTCAAAAGACGGCCTCTCCTGAGCACAGTTGCAGGACAGGGCTCTCGGTGCGTACACGGCTCATGGCCTGGCACTAAGCGGAGGAAACAACCGCGCATCCTCACTCTTTCTCAGGAGCGTGATGATTAGGTAGTCCGTATGTCTTTTCCTTTTCAGGATCTTGCAAGGAGGAATAATTCAGGAGAAAAACTGCCAGGCAGTGAAATGAAATGCTGGTAGTTTTGGTTTTGTGACTGGTACTCTGCATGCCAAGCCTTCAATTTTATTGTAAAGGAGAAGCTTTTGGGTTGGTTTTCCCAGAAATCGCAGCTCTAAGCAATAGAACTGGGCCAAATCATGTCACCTTGTATATGCAAACAGCAAGATTCAAGCGTTCCTTTCAGTTTGGTTGTAAACTCATATAGGAGTGTTTGTCTTTGAGCCTCCCAGCCTTAAAGGACGCGGGGTTTTCCCCATATAAGGAATATAAGCAGAGAAGGGCATTGCAAGCCAGTTATTAAAACCTACTGCGCTAATTTGCTAAGAGTTTGTCAAGTTAGTAAGATTAAAGTTCTCACTCTCAGCATTATATTTGCACATTCTCCAAGTTTAATACTCCGTTGGATTCTAAAAATCATTCAGATTTTTCTCTTAATTGTAGGTGGTGTATCCTTCTCTCACAGAAGCCCAGAAGCATCTTACAGTTGACATCCCAGGAACAGCGCAGGATCCAGACGTCAACTGCAAAAAAAGCAATTTGAAGGCTGAGTGTTGCAGCAGTTACTTATGTGAGGTCCCTCATGAAATGCATGGAAGAATCCTGCTAGGAAATTGTTTTAGAGATGCGCAGTGGTCACCTACTGTGCAGCTATGGTTACATTTGCTTGGAAATAAAGCTTTATTATTTAAGAAATAAAGTCAAAACCTGTTCAAAAGCAGATGACCTGTGATTTTCCTGCAAAACCAGCAAGTTGTCCAGGACGTGCCTACGTGCCTTTGCTGCACAGCCAGAGAGGAGCGCAGCCGAGGTAAAAACCATGATCCAAATCTTCCCCATCACCAACAGAGTCGCGGGGGATTAAAATTCCCTGTAGGAGGAAGCACTGTTTGTACCGTCGCCATCTTCCACCTAAGCCCCTGGAAGACCCAGCAGCAGACTCTGCAAGTATTTGCATCTGCGTCTCTCAGGAGGCAAACGAGGAACAAGTTTGGGGAGACAGCTTCTGCCTAGGAAAAATGTATCACCTCTAATTACCTCCCACCACGCAGACTTTGGGGAGTGCTGATGAGATGGCTACGGCGTGGGGCGGCCCTGGGCCGTGAAAGCCTTTGGTCTGCCTCCCGGCTGAGCGGGGACGAAAGTGGGACTGAGCTAGCCCGGCTCTGCCCCAACAGCTGGCGCGTGGAGGCTACGTCCCTAATTAATCTCCCACACTGGGCAAATCCTACCCCGAAAGGAAAGGTTGTAATGTTTCCTTTCCCCAGCGCAAGCTACTCCCACCCAGGAGACCATGGGGTCATCATAGCCCACATGATATATTCATGGAGGTATTTAAAAGACGGGCAGATGTGGTGCTGGGACATGGTTTAGGGGTGGTTTTGGCAGTGTAGGTTTATGGTTGGACTCGATGATCTTGAAGGTCTCTTCCAACCCAAGTGATTCTATGATTCTATGATTATAGCTAACATGATATATTGTACAAAAAGTGTGTGCTCTTTACAAAGGCTTTTTTGAGGTTTTGCTGCCACCTTCGTGTACGTGCGCCTCGTCTTCCACGTGTTTGTCTGACGACGCCATGAGAAGAGGCCACGAAGCGGGACGCGTCCTTGCCTCTTTCATCGCCCCACGCACTACACGCAGCGCTTCTCCGGGCGACCTTCCTCCCGCCTGGAAGGAGACGCCTCCCAGGTGACTGCAAGCAGCCGCCTCACGCTGCAGCCGGGCAGGCTCCGCTCCCGCTCCCGCTTCCCCAGCCCGCGCCGTGGCGTCTCACCGGGTACCGGCACAGGGCACCGCCGTCCCCACGTGGGCTGGCCTTGCCCCGGCGCCCGACGTCCCCACGGACGCGAGGGGCGGCCGAGGCCGGGCAGTGCGGCGGGGACGCCTCTAGGTGGGGCAGCCCGGCTGCCGGCCCCGCCGCCGGCCCGGCTGCCGGCCCCCGCGGCCGGGAACGGGAGGGGGAGGGGCGGCCGGGCGGC
>VZSF01006671.1:3904-23549 GCA_013398295.1 Chionis minor | reverse complement strand
GCCGCCGCCTGCAGCGCCGGGATCGATAGAGGCGGGGGCTGCGGACGCACTATGGCCGGCAGCGGCTACACGGACCTGCGGGAGAAGCTCAAGTCCATGATGCCCTACCGGGACGGCCACAAAGGCGGCGGCGGCGGCCTCCCCCGGGAGCCCCCCGAGCCCCCCTACGATCGCAAGCGGCGACACCAGGAGGACTCCGGCTCCGAGCCCAGCGACTATGAGGAGCAGAAGGAGGAGGAAGAAGCTCGGAAAGTCAAAAGCGGCATCCGCCAGCTTCGCCTCTTCAGCGCCGAGGAGTGCGCCAAGATCGAGGCTCGGATCGAGGAAGTGGTATCCCGGGCGGAGAAGGGGCTCTACAAGGAGCACACGGTGGATCGGGCCCCGCTGCGGAACAAGTATTTTTTTGGGGAGGGCTACACCTACGGGTCTCAGCTGCAGAGACGAGGCCCCGGCCAGGAACGCCTGTACCCGCGGGGGGAGGTGGACGCCATCCCCGAGTGGGTGCACGACCTGGTGATCCGGAAGCTGGTGGAGCATCGGGTGATTCCCGAGGGCTTTGTGAACAGTGCCGTCATCAACGACTACCAGCCGGGGGGCTGCATTGTCTCCCACGTGGACCCCATCCATATCTTTGAGAGGCCCATCGTCTCCGTCTCCTTCTTCAGCGACTCGGCGCTCTGCTTCGGATGTAAATTCCAGTTCAAACCCATCAGGGTCTCGGAACCCGTTCTCTTCCTGCCGGTGAAGAGGGGAAGCGTCACGGTGCTCAGGTAACTCGCCCGCATCGCCCAGGCCTCCGCTAAACGTGCCGGGGCCCGGTTGTGTAACGCTNTGTTCCTGCCACCGTGGTGGATGGGGATTAGCGGGGGGGTGTCCTCTCCGTAGGGCTCGAGGCGAGCCCTGGCGGGAAGCACGGCCCAGCCACTTGCGGAGCTTTGCCGTAGTTCCCGTAAACGGTTAAAATAACACATTGAGACACAAAATGGATCCTCTGCCCAAGAGCGGTCAGAGCGGAGCAGCTGGTTGGGACGGGGCTGCTGGGGCTATTCTTAGCTTGGCCTGTGCCTCCCCGACCTGACCTTAAGCGTGGAGAGGAGGTGTGAATGGCCTCGTCTTCCCAGTCTGGAAACTGGGAATACCAAACCCTCCCCTGCCCGACGCTGATGGGGAGCCCGGAGCGCAGAGACCTATGGGACTGTCAGTTGGAAACGCGGTGGGTCATGGGTGCAAGAAAGGACTTCACGTGCGTTCTCGGAAGCGGGGGAAGAGCTGTGGAGGTGAAATGACCTGCCCAAGGTCGTGCAGCCAGTCGGTAGTAAAGCTGGGATTGGCACTGGGAAATGCTTGCTTCCTAATGCCCGCTGCCTCCCGGTACACGCCGGGTGGGCAGAGCAGGCAGGTGAGGGGACAGGCAGGGTGTGCGCAGGCTGGTGCATACGGACACACCGGCGTCCGAGTCTTGGGGACAGCGGCCCAAAGCCCAGTGCGGAGCTGCCTGTCTGGGTGAGCACCAATCCCTCGTGTCCCTGAAGGTCGGAGTGCTCCCTGCAGGGATCGCCCGGACTTTGACAGCAGTGCTCCGAGCTACCAACTGTATCCTCGTTTGGGGTTTTAATTTTTTTTTTTTGGGACCGGTGAAGGTCCAGACCGGTTTTCAGGGCTCCCAGGCCGTAACACAATCCCCTGCTTTGGCTTGTAAAGTGATCGCTGCAGGGTTCGGGAAGGAATTTTTCCCCCCCACATACACACGGCCTCGCGCCGTTGACTAGTGCATCAATAATAAATGCTGAGATCTCGCGTAGCTTTTATCTCGGGAAAGCTGCACAAACATTAACTAATCCTCGCCGTACCCCCTGCGTTAGGTAACTTCTGTGGATTAGCGAGGGATGAGGGAGGCCACAGAGGGAAGCGGGAACGGCGCTGAGGACGTTTTCTCGTTCTCTGGTGGGGTGATCGGGGCAGAGAGGGTGCAGGGGGCAGCAGAGGCCAGGGTGATTTTTGTGAAACGGGACCCGAGGGACCTGTCCTGCCACATGTCCTTTTTACCGCGCAGCAAGCTCCGTCCCTGGGGATGGAGACTGCCGGGTGCAAGGCAGCCGCTCCGCTCCCCATCTTCTCCTCTTAGACAGGAGGAGGGAAACTTTCTACCCTAATTTTCCTGCTGGTGTTGTGAACCCCTGTGCTGCCTTTCCCCGGGGAGGGCCTGGGGTAAATAGCTGTCTTTCCTTTCACAGCCAAAGGTCTTCTTTTTTGAAGGACAGCAAGAGTTTTTCTTGCTTCCAAGCACGCTGGCAGAGCCCTTAACGCAGGGTCGGTCTGTAGTCTTGTAGTCAAAACCACTAGGAAAACTCTCCTGGCCTTACGTCCGAGAGAGGATTGGGACTTCACAGTGGAGGATGGTGGGAAAAGGGAGAGACTCTCATTCTTCTCCCAAAACTGCTGGGAAGAGGCAGCTGGTTCAGGGCTCCGGGAGCCGGAGCGGGGTGTCTCCCAGGCCTGTGTGTTTGGGTTGTTGGCCAGCGTCACCTGGGTGCCATAATCAGTTTATTAACGTGGCTGAAGCAATTGTACAAATCAAACAAAGATCTCTTTTCCCTCCAAATAGAAGGCTTCCTTTCTGACCAACCCACCGCAGGCGTTCACTAGCTTAATCCATGGTTAGATGTTCTGCTTTCCAGCAAATAATAGACTTTAAACCAGGGATTATTTCAATTTTGGTACAGCAGTTAGCAGATACTTAGCACTCACTTAAGAGAGATTCTGCCAAAGTGATTGTTCTGTGATGATACGATCCTGGCTGGATGCAAGTTCCTGACTTCGGCAGATCTCCTCGTCTTCTGCAGATCTCCTTGTCTCCCCCTAAGCCTGGTAATTTGGGAGGAGCAGGGAGAGGTGCAGACTGTCAGTAGGCTCTCAGGGGTGTATCTCTGAAATCTGGCCCTTGGTCGTGTTTAAGTGAACTCCTCAAACTTGGCTTTTTCTCCTCCCAGTAAACAGTTGCTGAAGGCAGTTGCCCTGGAGATGGGGAAACGGCGCAGATAGAAATGGCATGCTTGTAATGTCTGTGATTCAAATATTGCTGGGTCAGTGGCTGCTGCTGGCGTGCTGCCTTTCCGGGGAAGCCAGGGTAGTGGCGTGTGTTTGGTTACCTTGTGGAAATCCTGAGGATCTACAGAAAGCTGTCGCATGTCTCTGTTTGCCCCCGCATCGTTCTCTGGCTCTCCCCAGATCACCCATATCCTATTCCCGCTTTCAGCAGCTTATTCCAAATTGCCCTCCTGATTTTGTAGCCACCTACCCAGCAGGGAGTCTGCAGAAGGCCTTTCCCCATATCCCTCCCTTGACTTTATCTGCCTACTGTGAAGCAGGCTGTGGTGTTTGCAAACACTGAACCCTCCTCAAACTTGCTGGAAAGTATTCCGATCTCAGGATGACAGGTTAGTGTTTAAAAGGTGGACTGGAGATTCCCCCGACTGTGCTGTGCACGTCTGCCAGCAGGACAAAGGCTAAGCCACCCCACGACCTGCTAACGAGCCCTTTGCTCTTCCAGCAAGGCACTTTTTCCTCTCCTCTTGCATCTGCAGTGAAGATTTGCCCTTAGGTTTTGACATCTAGAAGAAGACATCCTCCAGTCCCCTCTTCTCCTGTGGTCCCAGGAAGCGGGTGTTCCTGCAGGTTTGACCTGCTGCCACCAGGCCAGGAGAAAGCAGCAGCAGTGCCTTGGTCAGAGTTAAGCTGGATTTCAGTCCTGTGGACCATCAGCTGCGTCTTGGGGGGCTGCTGGCTGGATCACGTTTGTGGGTTTTCTTTTTTTTTTTAGCAATAATTTGATAAGCATCGATCGATAGAAGCAGTGGGGAGGAGGTGGAAGAATTTGCCCATTCATCTGGGGAGCACGTGCTTTGACAAATGCTTAAGCTGGAAAAAAGGGTGGGAGCTGGGGGCTGCGGAGCCAGCTGGGGCGGATGGTTCCAGCCGGACCCCTGCACTGCACCATGCCCATAGCTGCTGTTGTAGGTAGCAAATTCCGGCGCCGAGCCAGCTTTTGTTTAACTGCTGCGTGTTGCATCTCAGCACCGTGGTTGGAAATAGTGTGGTTGCAGTTAGCCAGGGGAATAAATGACCCAAGGTAATATTTCCCAAGTTCTGAGAGCTTGTATGCCATACGGGCTTCCCTTCTGCAGCTGGTGAGCGCTCCAGGTTGTCTCCCTGCTGTTTGTAATAGCAGTGGAAACATCGTGATGTTTGTCTCTCCTGTTGTCTCGAGGCATGCCTGATGGTAGCATAATCGGAGCTGGTTGGAGTCTCTGGAGGATGAACCTGCTTTCTTCGCAGCTGGAGGAATCTCTCCGCAACTGCCTGGATTAGAGGCTTTTCCAGAAAAGTCTGATCGCTCAGAACAGGCCGTTGGTGCAGGGGAAGTTCTGTGTGTGTGCCAGTGGTGATGAGGCAAATAGATTTGTTCAAGCTCTGCTTGAACTGGTTGGTGTCACATCCGTGGTTTGTGGCAGCAGCTTTCCTGAACCACAAGTAAAGCCTTGAGCTGCTCAAACCCTGTGATGGGTTAGCGTGTGAGGTCCCTCTGCCTCTGAACTGGCCTGGCTGTCGTCAGCCCCTAGAAATATTTCTCGTTAGAGACTCCGCAGAACTTCAGGGCCTCCTTTCTGGTGATGTTTGTACAAAAAAATCTGCTTTTGTCTCCACGCGAATCAGTTATGTTGTGGTTCGGCAGCAGCTCCTCTGGACTTAAAAAGAGACTCAGGAGGAGTTGGGGGTATAAGACAAGTTAGTTAGGAGTTGGAGTATTACTTGGGGGAGTGTGTGGATAGCATCTGCACGTCCCTGTGTTTTTCTGGAAAACGCTGTAGCCTGGAGATCTCATGCTCAGGTGTTCTTGTGGACAGTAATTTAGGGCTTTCCTTAACAAGTTCTCTTTTACCTTGTGCTTTCGGTTTGTTTTCTGGGCAAGAAATCTCTGGGTCGACCCTCGATGTTGTTATGGGTGTTTTGTTCCAGCGTCTGCCCCTTCACCCGTCATCAGGATGTGGCAAGGCCGGGCAGTGGGTGAGAAGTTCATGTTGGCACGAAGCAGAACGAATGTGACACAGCCAAATAATTTTTTTCTTCCATTTCTCTGCTTGGTGCCTGTGCGAGCCCCTTTGCTGGAGAGCCACGCGGAGAGATGCCATCCCTGTATTTGATACAATGCAAGATGAGTTTTCCCACACCAACACGGCACTGGGGCAGACTGGTGGGTCCCCATTAGGGCTTCACGCAGTGGTACTGGTGCTGTTGCTTTGGTGCTGCCCACGTGCATCTGGGACCATGAGCTCCGCCTCGTGCCACCCGGAAAGTGAGCTGGAAAGCAGGTTCCTGCCTGGGGGGTGAGAACAAGTGGCCAGGCTGGCATCTCGTGATGGAGAGCGTAGGTCTGGAAGCAGACCTTTTCCTGATGTTCAAGGTGTCGCTGAGGATGTGCTGAGTTGAATCTTAACGTGGGTGATATTAATGAATTCACTGGAGCTTGACGCAGAGATTCCTGGAACATAATAGAGCATCATTATAAGCCCTTTCGCGTAACGCTGTCTTGTTCTGCAATGCCCCGGTGGCGAGGGGGGACGGACATCAACCCCTGTTTTAACTGATCAGGGTTTAGACTCTTAACTCTCTTCTCAAAGCAGTAAATCCACCTTTGAGATGTGTGTTTCTCAGTGAGTGGGTGGGTTATCTAACCAGATAAAGGAAACCCGGTCCCATCCCCAGAGAAGACCTGTGTGTGCGTGATCTGTTCTCTGCTCTGAGTGTCCTGAATAACCTGCGAGCCGATGACCCTGGCCGTGCTTGGGAGAGCTGGCTGACAGCCGCTGTGCCAGCAGCTTCATGGTAAAGCCTCATGGGGAGAGTGGGCTCAGTGATTTCAGCTTCAGGTTAAACCAGTGCGGGGGCGTGCTGGCTTTGTGTGGCGTGAGCAGCCTTTGCCCAAGTCCCTTCAAAGGTCTTGCTGTCCTTGCCAGCTGTTTCAGGAGGCTTTGAAGGCATTTACCTTCTTATTTCCCCTGTACTGGACTCTAGAAGGCTCGTTTTGCAAACAGACACTCTCCAAACAGCAGGTAGAGGGCAGGCCCACCTCTCGGGCCTGCTCGTTAGCACCCATGCGAGTGATGAGATGTGCTTCTGGCAGGGTGGTTTGTGCGTCCAAGCAGGTGTGATGGCCTCTCTCCACAGACCTGCCGCAATCTCGCCTGGTACACTGGACCCCAGGAGTTGTGCTGAACAACTGGAGCAGCCACAAGAAAAACACTCCTGTGTGGTGCAGGTAGCTGGGGCACTCGTTAGTCGTGGCTTTCCTCCTGCCTGCTAGAAACGTGGAGTAAGTGAAGTCACCTCATACAGCAAAATATTCTCCTGCCAAGAACGGCTGCTGCGTGGCCATGCGGCTGCTCGAGCCTGGTGTGATGCTCGTCAGTCCAGGTTGCTGTCTTGCCTTGTGAGCCCTCTGGCAGGGGGGTTTGAGGAGCGCAGCTTGGTTTGCAGGTCTGAATTTGAAGGTTACCCCGTGTGCGTTGTGTTGGGGTTGGGCTGTGCTGGGGGAGGGTGATGATGTTTGTATGGTGGCTGAGGATGTGCCACGTGGTGGGTAGCAGAGAGGGTGAAGGTGCTGAGATGGCAGCGTCTGTGTCCAGGTGAGGTGGGTGAGACGCTCAGCTCTTATGGCCACCGCACCTGCTCCTCGACTAACAAATATTCTTATTTACTTACTACAAATATTCTTATTTACTCTGGTACTCTGGGTATGCTGCGCGTGTCAACCATGAGAGACGTTTATTCTTGGGGACGTGTGTGAGAAGATGCTTTGGGGCAACGTGCTGATTTTTTCCCCTGTTGCTCTCTAATTTCTTGATAAATGAATTAGCTGAATTTACACTCCATAAACTCATTTTCTACACGTCTTATTTCACAATGTTGTGGCACATGGCGGTTTCCTCTGATGTCCGCTAAAAAAATAGAGTTTAAAAAAAAAAAAAGCCCTGACTGTCATCATTCTTTCCTGAAGTTTCTTCCTTCCTATAACTCTAGTTCCTATATGCCTGGGGAATGGTGTTTGGAGGAGGAATTCCCGGTGGAAGTTAGGAAATGACTGGCCAAACTGAGTTGTTGAGGCTGGCAACCACTTTCTGCTTCTGCCTGTCATCTTTCTCACAGTGGCTTTTTGTTTTTGTTGTCAGTGGATATGCAGCCGATGAAATTACACACTGTATTCGACCACAGGACATCAAGGAGAGGAGAGCTGTCATCATCCTTCGAAAGTAAGTGTTGAAGCCCTCCGGACAGTAAGATAAACTTGGATGTGGTGTTGTGATGTTTCCTGAGGTGCTTCTAAGGAAACACTTTAAAATTGCCTTGCTTGTTAATTTGCTGGCTTGATCTTACGTCTTGATTAGATGTCACTCTCGTGCTCATTTGCGTCTTGCCGTACCCATCGCTTGGCCAGTGGAAGTAGATGGAACTTGTTACTGCAGAGTTAATCACTTCTTGGCTCTGTGCAGCGGTATTTCATTGTGATGTCTGTGTTTGCAAGCCCTGTTCATGTCCAAACACCTGGCTTTCATTGGCTGCCTAACTCCAAACAGCTAGGTATTTCAAACTCTCTTGTCTTGGGCTACATATTCAGGTGTCCGATCATATGATACCCACATGCGTGAGTTACCTGGGCAGCCCTTTGAAGCTGATGCTTGTGATGAAGAATCTCCTGTAAACCAGCTAAAGTTTTCTTGGTAGCGTGGTTTTCATTTCCTGGGGAGAGGGAGGAAGACACTGGCTTTGAAGGGAAATAGATGCAGCGAATTTAGCGATCAATTTACTGAGCTTGTCCTTAGAGTCTGTGTTGGGAAGCCAAGCTCTGTAAGTTGCATTGCATGCTTTCTCTTTTAAAAAAGACAGGCTGTCCTGGTCAGCTGATGGCATTTCATCAGCCAGGGCCCGTTCTTAAAGCTCTTAAGAAAATGGAGGAAAAACAAATCAACCCCACCACAAACTCCCTCAGTATAATCTTTTCTTTGTGCCCAGAAATGTCCGGTTTCCTCAGTTCCTTCTCCTAGGAGACCAAAAAATGTGACTGCCACATGTTCACCCATGTTAATTGTGCATTAGGAGATGTGAGCGGTAATTCTGCTGTCAAGAAGTCTTTTTGCAAGTGGAAGCGCACATGATTCGAGTACTGTAAACTCAGACGAAAGCATGGGCATGAGGGCAGGGCTGCAGTTGTGGCCCAGGCTGGCAGAAGGCTAGCAGGCAAGTGGTCTAGCTTCAGACTTGCTGAGCTTTTGGACAGCTTAGTCGGTTTCAAAACAAATCTGGCAACTTTGTGAAAATACGGCACAAAGCCAGTGGAGTGGAATTGGACATCTGGTTAGAGAGACCCGTGAAATGAAGGCAGGAAAAACAGCAGCCGTGAGGTGTTAGCCAGGCAAAATCAGCACAGACCCAGGGAGGTAGCATGAGATGTGGCACGTGACAGAGTTGGTTGAAAGAAAGACAGGTTAGAACCAAACTGCCCCATAGCTGGTTATTGCCGTGTGAGGTTTAAGGCAAGAGGGTTGCGATAAGAACTCAACGGTTATGTTCACCTTACTGGTTACTGCAGCCAGCAAAAAGCAGTGTGAGTGCTGACAAGCACCAGTGCAAGGCGTCTGATCAGAGGATTAGAGCACCTCTGCTGTGAGGACAGGCTGAGAGAGTTGGGGTTGTGTAGCCTGGAGAAGAGAAGGCTCCGGGGAGACCTTATAGCCCCTTCCAGTATCTGAAGGAGGCTACAAGAAAGCTGGAAAGTGACTCTTTACAAGGGTGCGTAGTGATAGGACGAGGGGTGATGGCTTCAAATGGAAAGAGGGGAGATTTAGATTAGATCTCGGGAAGAAATTTTTCACCACGAGGGTGGTGAGACACTAGAACAGGTTGTCCAGGGAAGTTGTAGGTGCCGCATCCCTGGAGGTGTTCAAGGCCAGGCTGGATGAGGCTTTGAGCAACCTCGTCCAGTGGGAGGTGTCCCTGCCCATGGCAGGGGCTTGGAACTAGGTGATCTTTAAGGTCCCTTCCAACCTAAACCATTTTATGATCTCCAAATCCTGTAGCTACTTTAGTTGGACTTTGGTATAGAGAATGTTGCCTGTCCTAGGCTGTGGAGCAGTTCCCTAGAAAAGGCAGACTTGGCTAAATAAGCTAAAGCTGCCCAAACTGGTGCAACTATCTAACACACTTGTTTCAGTTGGCTCTACCTCTTGCTTTTGCCAGCCTCTGTAAACGATGGGTGCTGAGTTATTTCAGTCCAGCCTGACTGCCCTCGAAGTGCAACTGGGCGAGCACGGAGCTGGCTGAGATGTACCCGGCTGACCCGGTGCATCGCTGCTGAAGAGACAAAGCCTGTTAGCTCCTAGCAGAGCCATATTGGCTGTATTTGCTTAGCCGTCCTTCTGTAGCAGTGTGTCCTTCTGTCTGCCCCTGATTTTTAGGGGCCTGATTTGCTTAGCGTTAGAGCAGAAGTGTCTCTGCCCAGTCATATGCAGACAGCGATGGGCTGACTTGACTGGCAGGCTGAATGAAACCACCACAGGATTCTTCTCTTGAGCAAAGTGGAAACCCCCTGGTAATTATTTTTGTGTAATCTCCGTAGAGCTTAGCAGCCCTGGTGAAGACATGGCAATTGCCTATTTGCCAAAGGGTGCGCTCTGCTGCCAAATAGAGCTTATTAATTGCTGCTTATCCCTTGTGACAGCGGCCGCCTCCTCGCCGGGTCCTGTGTGCGTGCATGCATGCACAGCAGGGTTGCGGTGACCTTTGTTTGTGCTCGCATCCCCGCGGCATGTATTGCTGCAGCGAATGCCATTCCCTAGTCCCGGATCATGCGACTTTGTGCAGTCTGAAATAGCGTGTTATGCAACCAGGAAAACAGCTACTTCCGCTGGTAGCCTGCTAGCGCGAGAGGCTTGGGAGCAGCCAGCGGCCCAGTAAAACTCTTCTTCCTCCTCTTCGTGGTAAGAATCAGCCATGAGCTTTCCAGCAGGATCCGATCGGTTGGGTCATACAGCAGCATAAATTTTGCTGCAGCTAGGAGCTGGGATATTCGGCTCTGAATGGGCTGCCGGAGCCTGCTGGGCCCCAGAGGTCTGAGTCTGGATCTGCTCGTGCCTCTGCTCCGAGCATGTGGTTCTAGAGACAATTTTGCTGGCAGTGGCAGGAGGACAGAACTGCGCGAGCTGGAGAAGTAGCTGGGTTTTGCAGAGTGCTTGAGAGCTGTGTGGTTACCAAGTAGGTCATAACCACTTCAGTGCTGTGGTGTGGTTATATTTACAGTGTTTCCTGCATCTTGGAGTGCAGGACTATGGGGAGCCAGCAAGGTTTGGAAGCGCTTTGAGCAAGAGGCTGTGGGAGAGGAACGATGCTCTTGATTTCAGGAGATGCTGAAAGAGGTAGGGGATAGAAATGAGACCTGTTGAGGTGGGTCTTGAAAATTATTTTAGAGGGCTTGTGCTGCCATTTGGAAGCAGTTACATCAGGGATTCATTCTATTTAACTTGAACTTTGGTAGGTAATTTGCTCTCCATTTTAGTATAGCCTCTCCTTGTACCTGCTCCTGCAGCTCGTACCTGCATTGCTCTGTGGACAGAGAGAGCATGGCTGCTGTTCCCTTGCCCTTCCAGTATATTTGGTGGTTTGTTTCTTTTAATTGCAGGCCTGTAGTTGCTGTTGTATTTGAGAGGTGTTTCAACCACCTACCTTTTCCGGGACAGGATCTGCAATGCCTTTGGTGTTGTAGCTGGACTGGGTCCAGTCCTGGAGCCGAGAACAGCTCAGGACAGCGGTGTTGTGGACTAGCATACGCTCCAGCCTGGCATCTGCCTGCGGAAGTGTTCCTTGTTTCTGGCATGCTGGGCAGACCTGGGCTTGCTGTGCCCAGCTTCGCATGTGTCAGCCTGGCATTGCCCCGGTTAACTGAAGAGGCTTTCCCAGATGGCAGAGAGGAAGCTTGGCAACTGGATGTGCTTCCTAAAAGGAGTTTAGGTTGGAATTCTCCTGTGGGAACCTCCCTCAGGAACTAAAGTTCAGCACTAGAGAGCAAGTAGTTATTCTTCCCTTTCTTTCAGCTAGACCCCTTCTGTGTTCACCCCTAATCCCAAGGAGGGAGACAGGCTGCAGCAACAATATCAGAGTGCCTTTCCTTCTGGGAACTGGCTTGGATTCTCCTGAAATTGGCAGCTCTGGAGCACCGGCACTACCTCTTACTGTGTTTTGCCCATTCTTAGGCTTCAGTCTGTGTTTTGAAATAGACTTCAGCAGTGTTTATAAGTTGAGACTGGTAACTGTGCTGTGCTTGGAGACAGTGATAGCGCCACAGTAAGATGCTGCGCCGTCGAGTTTTCCTTCCTGCTGTTCAGTCTGCTGCCTCCCTGCACGTGTGCGTGGCTACAGTCGCGCCTGGGCCACTGATGGTTCTGCTCTGGGAAAAGCTGTGCTTGCTCTCTGGTGTAGCTTGAGCGCATTTCTATCCCAGCATGAGCAAGGTGGTGCTGCGCTGCTGGAAGAGATGTGGTACAGCTTCTGTTTGCTAGACCTTATTCTGACTTGGACTTCAACTCTTTAAAAGTCTTAGTCAAGCTGAGAAGCGCCTGACCCCACGAGATCCTGAGACAGTAGGGAGTTTCCAAATAGAAGCAGTTATTACTGTTGTAGGTGATGATGAATTTCGCAGGGCATCTCCCAGGTGGCTTAACTGGAGCTGCAAGTTATTGACGAGTCACTGTGATTTCACAGGATTTCACAGGGGCTCCAACGCCTCTACTCTGTATCCCATAACTGGGATTGCAGTAAGCCCAGCACCATTCACACTCCCCTCGTGACTACTATGTCCCTAAGCTTTCTTCTTCCCTCTAACCAAAGCAACAAATGTTAAAGCTGAAGCTTCAAGTACCAGAAAGCTGCAGCTTGTTCTGCCGTTGAGTGTAATAGTCCTGACCCTCTTCCAGAGCTGTGTGGCTGGGATTGAGGGTTCTACTTCAGCACATCTAGGACAGATGTCTGCTGCGGCACGCTCGTGGTTCTGTAGAAACTCCTTGCAAATTCTTTTCTCTTTAAATGTTTGCAGAACAAGACTAGATGCACCTCGATTGGAAACAAAATCCCTGAGTAGCTCTGTGTTGCCACCAGGTTATAACTCTGACCGTCTATCGGGAAGCAACCGGGACCAGATCCTGAAACCAAAGCGGTCCCATCGCAAAGCAGATCCTGATGCTGCTCACAGGTAGGATGATCTCTCTTAAGTGCAACGTTTTGGGTGCTATCTCTAGGTCGTGCATGTTTGAGACTTCCGGTCTCGTGGCAAAAGAGGCTGCACAGCACACGTAAAAACATCCAAGTTTTCACATCCCGGGTGTTTTCTGTGGTGTACAGATCTGTTTTATCAGAATGAGGTTCTTTATACGTTCCTCCTAGGCTTGCGGAGGCTAAGCTCTGGCTGTAAGCAGCTTACATTGTTTATCCTGTGAGTGGCATAATGAAGAAGCAATAGATTTGGCTAGCTCTTGATAATGCAGTCATTCAGAACAATAGTTTCCCTGCAGCTAATTATTTTTGACCTCTATTGCCAAGCAACCTGTGCAGCTGTGTTAAACTATATTATGAAAGCAGTCTTGGGAGAGAACGTGGAGTTTTGCTATCTGGGAAAGGTGAAGGCCTTCTTGGGAAGCTTCTCAGACCTGTTTTGGTTCCGGAGCTGCATGTGTATATTTTTGTGTCGGTAACCAGACTGTGTGAATGTGTAAGCCTGACCTTCAGGGGAGCTCCTTGCTGAGGTTTCAGACAGCTTGAGCTCTGCAGCAAGGTTTCCCTTAAACACCGCCTTGCTCTGTGTGAATGTACTGATAGCCGTGCGTGATAGCCAGTCTGCCAGCCCTCCTGCAATATTTCTGGTATTCTCCTGTTCCAAAGCTTCCCGAGGATCAAGACGGTGTTCTCTGCACATCTTGTAAAAATCAAATGTTGGCTTGGTCTCGGGGCTTGGCTGCTGTGCGGTCCCAGCCCGTGTTTCAACCTGTCCTGGAGGGAGGAGGGTGGGGATGGCTTGTTTATGAGCAGTGTTCATTCACCTGGACTCCGGCTGACTGGGAAGATAGATCAAGAGGAGAAGGTAGCCTGCAAATGAATGCTTACCCCTGAGCACGTGGCGGGCTGATGCGCTATTAGGAAAGCGGTCACGCAGGATAAATCTGCAGATCCGTGAGAGCCGTTTTTCAGCCTGATGTGACCTTATCAAGGTGGGGGGGGGAGGCTTGTATAAACTTCAGCCCCAGATAGGTATCAAAAACATGTTTTTCTCTTCCTTTGGCCTCAAAGACTACGGTTTAACATATGTAAATAGCATGGATATCAGGTAGTGGTATCTCTTAGAGGAACTCGGCGGTTGGCACCTAGGATAAAATAAGTGGTCTATGCAGCCCACCAGCCCGCTCCTACTACGAAGCGATTGCAGGTGAGAGCAGGGGCAGCTTTGCAGAAATAACAAAAGACTAAGGAGTTTGGAGCTGTGGTTTGATCCTGCACCACAGCAGCTTAAAAAGGAGCTCAGCTCTGTGCTGTGAGTTCTGCTGTAGGAGAGACAGAACTCTCTGCTCGAGGGCTGTTTCTTGGGGCCACAAGCTGTGCTTGACTGCAGGTGACAGGACTGTTTGGAAGTGTTCCTGGTGGAGGTAAAGACCAAAACTTGCCCTGGGAAGGGTAAGGACTTGCACCATGGAAAGCAAAGTTCTCAGCCTCCTCATGGGAGGTGCAACTTGGTGATCTGTTCCTGCTCTGCTGAGTGCCCAGTACTGGGAAAGCAATGTGGAAACAGTCAGTCATATCGTTCAAAGTATTAAAAACTGGAGATAGTGTCCAGACAAGGAATGCCTCAATCCTGCCGTGGATTTGCTCTCACTGCCTCTTTCTCTCTCTCTGTAGGCCACGGATTCTAGAAATGGATAAAGAGGAAAACAGGCGCTCAGTCCTCTTACCAAAACATAGGAGACGGAGCAACTTCAGCTCTGAGAACTATTGGCGAAGGTCTTACGAGTACACAGAGGACTGTGACGAGGAAGAGGAGGATGGCAGCCCAGCCAGGAAAGTTAAAATGAGGCGACACTGAGGATTGCACTTTCCAGGCTCGTGGAGCTGATGAGATTGGCCTCCAGTCTGTGAAAACTTTCTCCTCCCTCTGGCTATCTTCCATCTAGCTTCAGTTTTGGTTTTTCCTTTCAGGCTGAAGAGTAAACAGGAAGGATCTAGCAATTTGGTTTTATGAATGGAGGAATGCTGAGACATACGTAAGGATGGAACATGTCCAGTGCACATGGTGTCCTGAGTCATGGGTCAAACGGGCATCTCTCCCCTAGGAAGCAGATAAAGTTATGCCAGGCTGTCTGTTGGGATTTCTTTTGAAAACACCAAAAAGTTTAACTGTTTCATTGCGCAAGATTCAAGAATTGTATTTTTGGGGTTTTTTTGCTTTAACTTTCTTCCTTTCCAAATGTTCTAAATATGATGTTTGACCCCAGGAGCTGAAACTCTCAGTGGTGGCCTCGTGTTCCTTGCTTCACCAAAGGGCTCCTTGGTCTGCTCTTACATAGTTGTTGTTGGGTTTGTTTTAAGGGTGCCCTGCAGTAACTGGAAGTTTGAAGCTTTGCAGACCCCTCTTACTGCAATTGATTTCAAAGGTTTAGGACGTTTTTGTTGCACTTTAGTACCAGTTTTAAATGCCATAGGTTTCCTTTCCGGTCCCTTTTCCCAAGCCAGCGTGGGCTCGCAGCCTTGTGTCACTGTGCTGCCTTCTCCGAGAAGAATGTATTTGAGCTCTGGTTTCTCAGTGCTGGTCTGACCAGGGGTGTGTTTTGGTTGAGGAGGAAGGAAACATGGCTGGCTTCACTGAGGCTGGCCCAGCATCTACCCGAGCTCCATATTGGAGCTCCGGGGCTGCTGAGCGAGTGATCGCATTGAGTACATGCTGCTTCCCAGAGCTGGAGATAGCGAAGAGGAGTAGGAGAGATGCTGTGCTTGTGAGGATTCTTGCCTTGGGAACCCCTGAGAAAAGCTCTTCTCCACTGCCTTTCAGCGCCGTGCCCCTTTTGGGTGGAGAGAGTTCAGGTGGCACAGCACCCATCCATCCCGAGGGACCTGCTATGCTCTTTCAGAGCAGGAACAGGCACTGCTGCAGCCTCGGGGGAGCCAGGCAGCTCGGCTGTGGTCTGTCCCCTCCAAGGCTGGCTCTGGGAGCGAGGACGCTGCAAGGGTCTACTTTGGCCCCGGTTCAGTGCATTCAGCAGCTGTTACTGCAGCAGTTGCCTGCATCCTCCTGGCTTAGTCCTGCCTGTTTTTCTGGGGTTGGGAGTTTTCTGGTTGCTACAGAAAATGCTGAGTGGAATAGGAATTTGGCCCTGTGGAGTTAGTGTTAGAAAGTCTGCCTCCTTCCTCCACCCGGTTTGCGTTAGCCCAGACCGAAGCCTCAGCATTTTCAAAGTTTGGGGCCCAACACCATATTTAGAACTGTACTTTTAAGAAACTTCCTCCAATTGATTCTTTGAACCCAAGTGTTGGCAGTTGTAAAGAGTAGTCTTATTTTTAAATTTTTACTGCTTTGCCCTCCCTCAAATTGTAGTTTTTTCTTAGTGTTGTGTCCCCCACACACTTCATGGTCTGCACGCTTGGCAATAAAAAGATGTAATATATTTTGAAACCCGTTTGCTGCTGTCTTGAGGGGCTCCCAGTAAAAAAAAAAAACCAACAAAACCTCCAAACAACAAAACCCAGGCGTTGCTCCCCAGAGCACCATTCGTTGGCAATCGAGCATGTTTGCTGACATCTGGGTCTCCGTGTTCTTTTTCCCTCCCTGCTGACTTTCGCAGCTCCTGCTAGTCGCAGGAGTTGGGGTTACTGCTCAGGCTGGATCTAGCAGTCACGTTAGTGCAAAGAAAATGACCATCATTCAGCACTGCTGATCTGCAAGGGGTTCATAGGTGAGATCCCCAGTGCCTGTCTCTGATTCTCTTTATCCGATTGCTTTCCTGGTGAGAGCCCCTGTCAGCTCGGTGTAGAGGTACAGGCACGGCCTTGTGGCCAGCCTTCGAAGGAACCTGTCTTATCTGCCCAGAGATCTGAAAGTTCACGCTTTTCCTACTTCTGAAACCTTTAAAAAGCCATTTTCAGACCACGCTTAGCGTTTGAAGCAGCGTTCCTCGCCCTCCCCGCTTTCTGCAGAGAATCCGGGCCAGCTCTTGGCTACAAACCCCCTGTTTTGGAAAGCTTGGCATTCCCCTGATAGCAAAACCGCATGCTGGGAGCAGCGTCCCTTCTCTTCCTTACGGCTGGTGCAAACATCTCCGGCAAGCTAGAGACCTGCTAGCAGGATGCCTAGCAATGACTGGTTCGAATTGTCTTTCTGAATTCATCCTGGACGTGCCCCGTGCCCTATTCAGTTTCAGGCTCTGCTGCGAGTGCTGCTCACGGTGGCAGTGGTTGCTGCGAGAGGTCTTGGCTCTGCACAGCCTGCTGTCCCGCGCCTCCACCGCCTCCCAATTTTATTCCTACCTCTGCAGTGTGGATACTGTGCCCTGGTGTCTCAAAAAGAAACTGGAGGCAACCTGCCTTTCCAGGGCCGCTTCCCAGAGCAGGGCTCCCATTGGCTCTATCTCCACTGAAGGCTGAATAAGGCATCCTGAGGTGTTACCTCTAGCCCGCTACCAACCATCACCTGATCCCTGTCTTTGTGCAGTGTGTATGCGTGCAGGTATCCTTCTTCTCCCAGTTTGTTTCGGTATTCCTGCATATCACGGTCGGGAGCTTTCCCCTCCTTCCTTTTCCCCTCCCTGCACCTGTGCGGTGGGTCTGAGCTGGCAGCCGCGGCTGGAGGGACAGGAGCTCCTCGCCAAAACTGCTTTCCAGTTGACATCTGTTCTCGCATGCGCTTGGTTTTCAACCTGACTGGTTGGGGCTTGACACCGTGGAGAGAGAGAGTGGGACACAACCAGTCTGACCTGTAGCATCTCTTGGGCAAGGAGTCCCCAGCGTATAGGCAGGCCATCTCCCCCACTTGTACAGACATTTTCTATACACACGGATGTATATGTGTAGATAACATGGTTTTTTAACTCTTTTGCACTGAACAACATTGGAGTGAAACCTTGATTTGAAACCAGAAGACACATTTTTCACATGGATCCAGATGTCTAGATCCCTTACTGTAACCTGTCTGGTAGAACTGTGGCTCAGAAATGCTGGTGATGCCCGTACCCGTTCTGTGTCGGGCTGCCTGCAGGCTTCGGGTCAGGTCGGTGGCAGGGGTCTGCTGCGAAGGATGGAGGGTGGTGAGCTCCGATTGGGAAGCAAAACTTCCCCCCTTCCGCTCCGTGGGACAGGCTCGTGCGCAGACCTGACCCGGTTGGCTTTATCGTGTTTGTCCTGTCTGGTTGTGCGGTCCGACCTCCTCTCCATCCACCCGCAGCGTGTTGTTCGTGTAACCCGCTCAGCCCAAAACTTGGGAATAAGGCTACGTCCAATGTGACGATCCCACGCACCCCAACCCACAGCTCAGACCATGAGAAGTGTCTTTCCTAAGGAAGGTGGGGTTTGTCCCTGTTTTTCCACAAGCAGCAGGAGGAATTGGGGTTTGTTACTGCTACCCGTGTCTCGAGAAGACTCAGTAATCCAACTAAAGCTCTGGCGTCGGTTGTGTGGGCTCGATACGTCCGTTGGAAGGGAATGAAGGGCTGTTTGCCGGCAGTAGGGGGTGAGCTGGCCTAGGGAGGGGCTGTCGGTGTGCTGGCGGGTCCCTGCCTGGCTGGGCTCGGCAGACACCCTGCCTGGAGCAAGGGAGCCCGGCTTGTCGCGTCCAGCTCTGCACCTGCTGAACTCTCATCCAGCTGTAAGTCAGGAGAGAGCTGTGACGCCCGGGAGCTGCGATCCCAAGGCTTGGCTCATCCCGGAGGTTGTGGGGAGGGGGGATCGCTGGGATACGGGGCTGCCAGCACCAGCCGACTTCTGCAAGGTGAGAGCTCCCACCTACGTGGTCTCAGCTCCGTGGGTGGAAATGGCTGCCGTGCTCTGAGGGGAGGGCTCGGGGGGGTCAGAGTCTGGACCCCCACCAGTGGCAAATAGTCTTTTATCTGCCAAAAGCATTCCTTTTCCCAGTTGGGAGGAGAAATGTCCGGCCGAGAAGCGTGTCTCTGCTCCTTCCCATGCCCCTGCCCACACTTACAAGTTCTGGCTGACTTTAATTTTGTTTTGGGTTTTTTTTTTTTTTTAAAAGATTCAGATTTTTTTTTTTGTTACAAATAAAAATAAAAATTTAAAAAAAAAAAAAGAAAACACAAACAAAAAAGAAAGTGGCAATATTTTTTTCCGTAAGCTTTTCCTAGGAAAAAGCGTGGTTTGTAACAAAGTTGTACAGTTCTGAAGTTTGAGATACGAGAAGTACTGTGTGAAATGCTGTAAATGGGGCAGAGATTATTTTATGTACAGTCTGACGCGGGGGGAAATCTTTTAATTCTGGTTGATTCTTAGGAAGAATTTGGTTCTTCGCTGTCAGGGTTTGGATTTTCATGGTTTCATTATTATTTTTTTTCTTGTATAGATTGCTGCATTAATTGAATAAAAGCAGAAAGCATCGCTCTGCCTGCCTGTGTGGTGGTGCCAGCGGCTGGGATGTGTGCCTTGCTTCTCCGCTGGCAGAAATGAGGTTGCAGGGAGTGGGGAACCGCTTCTAAATAAAGGGAGTCTCTGGCTCCCTGGGGATGGGGCGGCCAAACGTGGTGTCTGTCCCTCCTGTGCTGCCCTAGAAACCAGGGATGGGGCTCACTGCCCTCCCCCTCCTCTTCTTCTCCATCCCTGGGGAGCAAATGTGGATGTTGTCCGCCTCTGGCTCCCACCCTGCCCCAACACCCAGGCTTGCTGCAGGCAATGCCTAGTTCCCAGATGGCCCCAGCAACTTGTGGGGGCTGCATCCCAGTGCTTCAGCCTCACGTGGACCCCTCATCTTCCTTGCCCTGCAAGAGGGCAGTGGTGGCGGATGGGTTTGTGCTGGCAGAGAGGGGAAGGGAGAGCTGGATGGGGTCTGCTGGCTTCGCGTGGCGTCATTCCTCCTCTGCGATGAGCTCCTGCCTAGTCTCCTCAATCCCTGGTGCTGCGCGTGGGCTCAGACCCCCTTCGCTCCATCCAGGAGCCCATCGCTGGGGTGGCAGGGTGATGGGCCACCCCCCCTTCCATTTCCCCCCCGCCCAGGCTCACCTTCAGCGTGTTTTCCACCCAAAAAGTCTGCGTCACCTCAATGCGGCATCTTCCCCGGGGGCTGGGGTTAGTCAGCAGGGAGGGGAAGCCCTGCCCTACCTGGGGTGACTCACCCCAAACCCTTCCCGGTGCCATGGCAGGGGCCGGCAGGGTGCTGAGCATGGCCCCGCTCGGCGCATCCGCGCTGAGCGGGGCCATGCTCAGCACCCTGCCGCCCTAAAGGCCCATTAGCCGGGATGCCGCCATGTCGTTGAGGCACCCCCATGGCTGTGGGGCCTGTGGGCCTGCGTGAAGCCCCGAATCCATGACGCCCCATGGCTGCGGAGGCCCCTTCGAACCAGGC
>VZSF01006669.1:15974-31020 GCA_013398295.1 Chionis minor | reverse complement strand
AGCCCCCCCCGCCCACACTGTGCCCGGGGCCCCCCCCTCCCCCGCCGGCTGGGCAGGGTTCCCAGCCCGAGGAGGCAGCGAAGACGGTGGCGGGGGGGGAACGGCGTCGGGGCGTTGTGGCTTCCGGCAGTTCGCAGAGGGGCGCCGGGCGGGTTTTGGTGCCTTCCCAGAGGAGCTGCCGCACCCTCCTGCTGCCCGGCTCCGCAGGGAGTTGGCGGTGCCCCTCCGAGCATTCACCCTTGGCCCGACCCGCTGGAGCTGGTGGCCGCCCCGGGGCGCGGGGCCATCCCAGGCCCGGCCACAGCCCGTAGCGCACCGCTGGCGCCTCGAGCTGCCACCCCCTCCGCGCCCCTCTGCCCCCCGCGTTCGGCAGCTCACCCCTCGGCTCTTCACACGGCACGTTCTCTGCACGCAGATGACGAGGACAGTGATTACCACCAGGAGCCCTACAAGGAGTCATACAAGGACCGGCGCAGGCGGGCGCACACCCAGGCGGAGCAGAAGAGGCGAGACGCCATCAAGGTAACCCGAGGGGCTGCCTGTGCTGTCAGAGCGCAGCGACTTGCTGGTCCCCAGGGCCCTGCAGCACCCTGCTGCTTTCAGCACCTTCCCCCTTGGTTTTGCTGCTGGATCTGCCCTCCCCGGCTTGCTGGGAGCCAGCTCAGCTCTGGCTGGCTGCACGGTGGGAGCTGGGGTTTGGGATTTGACGCCTTTTTGAAACCATCAGTCTCACACGGCTGAACTCCAAACACCTGAGCTGTGGCTCTGCTTCCCCGCAGAAAGGCTACGATGACTTGCAGGCCATCGTTCCCACCTGTGAGCAGCAGGATTTCTCCATAGGCTCCCAGAAGCTGAGCAAGGCCATTGTCCTCCAGAAAAGTGAGTCTTGAGGGTGGGGAGAGGGAAGGGGGTGCTATCAACCCCCCAAAATGCCTCGCTAGAGCCCTGCAGGGCAGAGGTTTAGCACTTGGCGACCTTCTGGTGTGATGCTGCTCTGGGGAGCCCAGGTGCTGGTCACCTCCCAGAGGAGAATCGGGGCAGCTGGGAACTGATGCTGCCCAGGTGTGGGCACCGTGGGGCATCGTTTGCCGCCTTCTGTGGGGATCCCAGGGGCTCGTGTCTGCTCTCAGATCCTCCCTCTGTGTTTTCGTACTCAGCTATTGACTACATCCAGTTCCTGCACAAGGAAAAGAAGAAGCAAGAGGAGGAAGTTTCTACTCTCAGGAAAGATGTGATGGCCTTGAAGATCATGAAAGTGTAAGGGAAGAGCGGTCAGGGCGTTGCCCTCTTCTTCCTGCTGTTGTCCCCCTGCGCTGGCAGGGCTCCATGGATGCAGTCAGGGCTTCGCAGGCAGCTGGGCACCCAGAGGACTGATCCTGTCCCTGACCACTGTCGTTTCTCCTCCAGGGGCGCGTTAGTGTGGGTCTGTGTCGGGTCAGTTGAGGGAGTTTAGTATGTAGGTGGATCTGATTCAGAAAATGAATCTGCTCCCAGTGTCGGGAGTGGCTGCACCTTCCCAGTGTTTATTTACTTGTGGGATCTTCCGCAGACTTGTGGTCCTCCCCATCGCTGCAGCGGTTCTCCGTGGCTGGTGGCAGGCAGGGAGCTCTGCCCCCGCAGCTGGGCCAGGGGCCGGGCGTGGGGGGGCCTCAGGCCGCAGCCAAACACCAGGCGCTTGGTTTGTTTCAGGAACTACGAGCAGATTGTGAAAGCTCATCAGGACAACCCGAACGAGGGGAAGGACCAGGTCTCTGATGAGGTGAAGTTCAATGTTTTCCAAGGCATCATGGATTCCCTCTTCCAGTCCTTTAACGCCTCCATCTCGGTAACAAGTTTTCAGGAGCTCTCGGCGTGTGTCTTCAGCTGGATTGAGGAGCACTGCAAGCCGCAGGTGGGTGCGGGAGCTGCGGGCGGGCTGTTGGAACGGCGGAGGGAGACAGGGCACAGAACATTGTGTGTCTGCCCCAGCTGGGCAGTGTGTGACCAGTGCTGGACTGGGGCAGGGTTGGGGGGGACAGGGGACGATGCCCGAGCTCTGGCCTCTCCCACTCCAGCTTCTGGACTGGTTTGGTGCTGAACGCTGGCCAGGGTGAAACAGAGTTCAGAAGGGGGGTCCTGCTCGGTCCCTCTCACTCCCTCAGGACACCTAAAGGTTTCCTGGGAGTTAAGAAGCCTCTGAGGGGGGCAGGCACTCAGGCATGGCCGGCTCGCTGCTCCCTGCGGCCCCGGAGCAGAGGTGGGAGCGTTTCCCACGCAGGCGTGTCCTGTTTGGTGCCGTGTGCGCCAGCCCCAGGGCTGTGACCGAGGGGGTGCCAGGGGCACCTGCCCCAGGCTCTCACGGGAGTCGCTGACTGGGGATGGGCCGTTCCTCTCCCGGAACAACCGACCATGTCTCCTCTCTGCCCCAGACGCTGCGGGACATCGTGATCGGGGTCCTGCACCAACTGAAGAGTCAGCTCTACTGAGCCTTCCCTGCAGCGCCAGCGGCTCCGGGGCTGCCGCCGCCACCGCCCCCGCAGGGACGGGGCACCTCCTGCCCAGGTGACGGGCGCCAGGAAGGGCTCGGCCATCTCCTGCAGGGCTGTTCCTAAAACTTCACGGAATTATTTATTGTATTAACTGCAAAACCAAAATGAGGCTGTGCAGACAACTCTGCTCCACGGGTGCTGCCACAGTCGATATTACCAAATATTTGTAGGGACTTGGCGAAGTGGGGAAAAGTGTGTATTGAGTAGAGGCCTTTCAAGGTGCCAGAGAGTCTTTCGCTCGGGCAGATGTGGCGCAGTGGGGTTTGCCTGTGCCACTGATCCTCTGCTGTGGAGCCAATCCGCTCCGTAACCTCAGGCCGCTGATACGACCCCTTCTGATCCCAGGGGAGGGGGAATGAAACAAGAATGCATGCTAAAAGCTGTTGGTTTCTGTTAAAACAGACTAGGAATCGGCTCCTCCCCTAACTGCTGGCTTTCTCATACCTCGCTCAGAAGTAGCTCTTTTGGGACACGTTTTTTTAAGTTGTGTAGATGCTTTGGGGAAGCCTGGCGGTGCTGGCTGAAGGATGAGCCCGTCCCTGCTGGGGATGCTTGCTCGGCGCAGCTGTGACCACCCTGGCGCAGAGCTGACGCTGCACACCAGGGACTTGGGAAAACCTGACCTCTTCGCTGTAGCCATAGTCCCCCGAAAGGGCGATGGGAGGGAGTTTTCTGTGCTGGCTTCTCCTGAGTAAGGGCTGAAGCGTGTCGGGCTCAGTCTGCCTTTGGGTTTTGATGTGGCTGTACTGAACAGGGAACCCGTCCAGCAGCTGTAGCGCAGCACTGCCACGAGCTCTCGCTGCTTCTCCTTGGAACTCACATGTACACGCACATAGACATAACCAGCCTTGATTTGATCTTACTTCTTACAAATCACTGAAATCAGCCCCAAGTATTAGCAGTGTTTTGCAGACAGATGCTCTCTGGAACACTTCCTACGCTATCGCACGCACACTGCTGCCCTCAGCACAGGTCAGGGCTCCGGCCAGCACAAACACTTCACAGCAGAGCGTCGCTGCTGCCTAGGTGATGGTTGGTCACCGCACGGAGTGGCTGTACCGGGGTGCCGCCAGTGCGGTGATGCCGCCAGTGGGATTTGTTCTCTGTACTCACGTTTGTACTCCTGCTCCGGGGTAGCGGATGTTTATTTTACACTGTTTTTCACTGTCGATGAGGTAGCACTCAGCTCCAGGTTACGTGGTTTGAATGCTGCAGCATAAGAATGTTTAAGCTACTGCTTCTACCCACATTTAGTAGCAGAAAAACCCATTCGGGGGTTGATTTTTATACAAAACTATTCTTTGAACCTGGCATTTGGGTGTCCTTTTCAATGCAATGCAACGCAACGGAAGCCCCAGAGTCTAACCCTGCAGTGACACTTATCACTGATAGAGCAGGCGCAGGGTCAGCCGTGTGTCACCTGGGTGACGCTGCTGCCTGGCACAGAGACCCCTCCGGCGCGTGGGCAGGTCGGGGCAGGGCGCTGCGGCTGAACGCGGGGCACAGACCCGGCCCCTGGAGATGCTCTGCCAGAAGCTGCCTCCTGCCGGGGGAGGAGGGCGTGACATTTTACAGACCTCACATGTGAAAGCAACATATTTTTCTATTGTGAAAAGTAATTAAATAAATTTTGCTGAATGTTTTAATCATTTTTCTGCTCCTATTCCTCTTCCTGAGTTCCCATAGCCTTCCCCTAGACTGGTAGTTTCCGGACGCCCAGCCCAGCCGTGGCTCAGGCCTTCCCCACCCCTCGGAGCCCGAGCCCTGCCCCGACACCCTCCCAACAGAGAAAACGCCACAGCGAAGCACAGCTGAACCAAAAGCCTGGTGTTTAATGGGTCGTATTCTCCTGTAGCGCTCAGTCATGTTGCAGGGACTGGCTGAAACGCGCGTAGAGCTCCATGGCAGTAACACGCACTAGTTCACTCGCCTCGCTCAGGCACTCGTTTCCTTTTCCTACTGGAACACCAGGGAAGCACCCGTGCACCTTCCCCCAGCCCCGTGAGGACACCCGGCCTCGGCAGCTCACTGCGCTGAAGGGCAGGAAGAAACAACATTCCCTCTGCAAGAGAGACACTGGGAGGGCTGAGCACCGAGTCACTCGCTCCAAGCACCCTTCCAGCTACAAAGCATTTTAAAACAAACGCATATAAATATGCAGGACGAACCCAAGCCCTGCAAAAAAAGAGGAAAAAGAAAACCCCAATCCAACAGCTGAGTTTCAGCATCAGCAGCTTCTCCTGCCCAGGGCAAGGACTCCCCCAGCGGCTCACACAGCCGCCGGCAGCGTGACGTTGTGGTCCTCATCCGTTTCTATTCCAACCTCCTCCTGTGCAAGCACAAAGTGTCTCAGCAGAGCGGCTGCTCCGGCCCGGAAGCGCAGGAAGAGCTGCTGCCGCCTTGGGCCCATGGGGCAGAGCCCGGCCTCGGCACTTACAAAGAATTGCTTCTTGCTTTTGGGGTACCCCTCCAGGATGGCCTCCAGCAGCTCCGTTGCCTGGGGAGACAGGGCACAGTGAGCGCTGCGGGGCGGCTCTGCCAGGCAGCCCCACTACAGGTCTCGAGGACTGTTCCCCATGAGGTGTCACCAGCCAGCGCAGCTCCGGTGACAGCATGGGGGCAGCGCTCTCTAATGCCAGGAGAGCCTGGTTTGTTTCCCGGGGACAGGCAGAGCTCTGCAGGGACTTGCACGTTTGGGCAGTGCAGTGGCACGGCCTTTTCCCAGGGGATCGCCTTGGTACCCATCAGTCTTCCCCAAACCTGTGCGGCCCAGGAGGGGTCACCAAGTGCGGCTGGCACAGGACTCCCTGCTCCACAGCTACAGTGTTCACCCGAGGTCTCCTCAACCAGCAGCGGGAGGGCACTCGGCTTGAACAGGGGCCGTTCCCCGAGCTGCCCAGCAGACCCCATGTCCCTGCCAGAGCACCGGTGTCACCACAGGACTGTCACCGCCCCCACCGAGGCGCTGCCTACCCGCCCCTGTTCAATGGCACCGTCGTTACCATTCGCTTCCTCTTCCGCCACTCCTTGCAGTACAGCTTCTGCTCGCTACAGACCTGCAAACAGCAAGACAAAGTCAGAACAAAGCAGGGAGTGGCTGCTCTAAGCCCGGGGCTGGCAGGTGCCCAGTGCCAAGGACCCACCAGATGTCCCAGCCACAGCCAGAGGGTTGTTTAACAGCGCAAGTGGCTCACGAAGGCCCTGTGGGGCTGTGACCCTCTGTGAAACAGATCACCCGAGACAGGATGGGATGAATTGACCAAGTGGCTGGTGACTGCATGAAGCAAAGGTTTGCAAGGAAGGGGCAGCTCAGGCTGTTTCCTAAAGACACCCCAGAGAGTCATCGCCATCGCACACACAGCCAAGGCTCGGCACGAGCTCTGCGGAGCAGCCTGGCTCCCACACAACCCCCTGCCTCTGTTGTACTGGTGCCAGTCGGACTGGGGACCGGGTAACCGGTGGAGGCTCTGGTACGATCGGCCCAGCCCTGGCCTGGGCTCTGCTGCCAGTGCTCAGCTCAGCCCTGGCAGCGCTTTACCTTCTCTTTTTCTTCCGGAGTCACGTGGTTGGTGGCAGACTTGATCCTCTCCAGTTTCTCTGTGTAACTCGCGCAGTCCTTCCTCAGCTCCTCCATCTCCCTGGCCATCTCAGGGGTCGTCATGGCGCTGTTCAGGTCCTTCAGCTCTAGAAAGGAGGCACCGATCACCAGCAGGGCCGACTGCCCGGGCACGGCCGCCTGCGGGCCCCCAGGCGCTCCCGGGGCCGCGGGGGCCGGCCGGGCGCACTCACCCGCCTCCATTTGCCGGCAGCTCTGCTGCAGCGCCTGCACCTTGGCCGAGAGTGCGGCGATCTCCCCGTCCAGGCGGCGGAGCTCGGCATCGCTGGCGGCCGGGAGCTGCTCCTGCGGCGAGGCCGTGGGTCAGCGGGGGCGGCCGCCAGCGGGGGCGGCGCCGCGGCCGGGGCTCACCTGGTCGGCGAAGTAGATCTTCTGCTTCCCATAGGCCTTCTCGCGGACGCGGCCCTGCTGCGCCAGCTGCTCCAGCGCCTTCACCACGGCCTGCGGGNCCGCCCGCCGCGGGGCCCTCCCGGCCTTTGCTCATCCTCCGCCGCGGCGCCTTCCCGCCCCGCTCCGCGGCGCTGACGCACTTCCGGCGCGCCGCCAGCCCCCCCCCAATCAGGGCGAAGGAAAAGAGGCAGGCGCCGATTGGCGGGGGAAGCTAAGCCACGCCCAGGAGGGGCGGGGCGAGAGCCAGGTTGGAGCGGGGCAATGACAGCCCCGCCCCGCCCCGTTCTCCCGGAGGAGCGTGGGGAGGGAACGCGGGACATTCCCGGGGAAGCGGCGGGACCGGGGCGGGACGGGCCTCTCCCCCGCGGGGCCAAGGCGGAAGCGGCGGCCGGAGAGCGCCGGGCCATCGGGGGGTGGGGGGAAGCTCCCCGCCCTCGGACCGGTCCCGGTCCCAGTCCCCAACTCGGCAGGAAGGAGCCGTTCCCCGCACCGCCCCCGGGAGAGCCGGGCCCCGTGTTAACACAACCCGTTATCGCCCCCCGGCCCCGGGACGGCACGAGCAGCTGCAGGGTCAGCACCCCGGGGCGGCCGCGTTCAGACACAAAGCGACAAATTCGGGTGTCCCTGAAGAGGTACGTTCTTTGCTGCACAAACGTGACCAGAACCGGGTGCTATGGCTTAGGAAAAGCGATGGGAAAGCGGAGCGAGGTGGAGGGCCGAGGGCAAGAGAGCGGCTCGCCCCGGGAGGCTGCTGGTCCGCGTACGTGACCGTGAGAGGCCCGAGCTCCCCGGTCAGCGCTGGCTTGGGCTGGTGTCCCCCGCTGGATCCCTGGCAGCGGCTGCCCGCGGCGCGAGGCCGCCTCTTCCCTCCTCCAGAAAACCCGGCCCCAGCAGCTCCCGGGAGGCACCGCCAGATCCACGTCAAACGTGTGCTGGAGCAGCACGGGGGCGTTAGCAAGGTGTTAGTCTGTTATTTTGGGAAAGCAACACAGGGGCAGCTGCCACACGCGCGTGTTCTTTGTGGGACGCTGGTCGTCACAGTAGATGTCTTATTGCCATCACATCTCTTACAAAATAGCATCATGGGAAAGCTGGAACCGGAGGCAAGTGGTCATCACAAGTACAAACATGGTGGCCACACACCGTCGTGTCCGCAACAGGAGCAGAGGGTCTGCTTCTACCCAGAGCTGGGTATTGCTGGGAAAGAAGACTTGGATTCTGTGCACATTTGAGGGGCGGGGAATGGTTGTCTGAATGTCCTGGTTTGAGGACCCAAACCCAAATGCCCAAACCACGACACTGAAAGAGCAGTGAGTCCCAGACACTAAGTCTGAGGGGAAACCAGTCCTGTTCGCCCAGTTACACATCAGCCCCGGAAGGTTGGATTCAAGATTGTCCCTGGCGACGCTGAGTCGGTCTCTAGAGCTGCAGACACCAGATTTATTGTCTTAGGAGAGGAAGTTTGGAGCGAGCAGCATCCTGGCAGACAGTGCAGGGCAACGCACAGGTGATTGTGGAGCTATCACATCAACGTCTTTTCCCTAGGAATTACGAGTGTAGTTTATTTTAAAATCCAAGCGAGGCTACAGAGTCACAAGTCACAGTGGTGTTCCCAGCCAGGACTGGCTGCCACGTCACTCATACTCACACAGGAGACGATCTAGATAACTGTGCAAGGCTTTTCATTCCAGGATTCCCCTCCGCGATGCGCGATAGAAAACCATCGGGAAGTGATGGGATTGCTTACTGGCCCCGGGAGCCAGCAGGATCCAGCTGGTTCAGCTCGGACTGATCCAGCAGTTCAAAGTCATCCCCTTCTGCATCAGTGTCCAAGTCCGAGCTGGCCGTTCTAAGATAAGTCTTTGCACCTCTCTGGGGATTGTCGCTGCGGGAGGAGCCTGGCTGAGGGGCTCCTGACAGTGCAAGCTGTATCATCCCTCTGGTGACAAACCCGGCTATGTTGTTAGTAAGATTCTGTACAGATGGCAGCGCACCAGATTCTTCCTGGTCATAAGGGAGATGCAGATCTTCTGTCACTTGTGGGCGGTAAGCCAGGCTTGGGATCCCAATGCTGGTGTCGTCTTCGTCATCTATGCCAGTTGCTTCTGGGTTAATGGAAGGGAAGTCGGGGAGATCCCTGGCAAAAGATTCTTCTGGGTCACTGTGACCATCCAGGTCTAGAAGAGGAGAAAGTACTTTAAACACACAGTACTTGCCAAACACCCTGCAGACAAGGGCAGCACAGCACACAAAAGCTGGGCCGTTACCTCCCCAAGACAGACTGTCCCTGTCACAGACACAACGCTCTTTAATCTCCCCCTCACACAGCTGTTCCTGATGCCTGCTGACCTCCCAGTTCACTCCCAAGGAATGCAGATGCTGAACCAGACAGCATCTGGCAGAGGAAAGCATACCCTCCCGCGCTGTGCACTGCCCCCTGCATCCCTACAGCCAGACTGGCAGAGCTGGATCTGCCTTTGAAGAGCAGCTGCCATTGCTCTATTAAAGCACCAGAGCAATTAAGAACGAATTTCAGTTCTGAAAAAAACAGGTAGTTGCATCTCATCTTAGCCAGCAAGAGAGACATCAAACAGCTACACCTCAAGGACAGAAGGCAATGAATGCATCCTCTCTCCCACCCACCACACCGGAGCCTGCTCAGCATTCCACACCTTCCACAAACTGCCCGTTTCCCCTCACCTTCTGATCCCTCTGTCAAGGGAGTCTGGCCCCTCGAAAGGTTAAACATCCCATTTTCAGTGTAGGAAACCTCAGCATCCGAATGCTCCGAGTCCGAGATGGTTAGTTCCTTGGCGACCACAGAGTCATCCAGCTTTGAAATAGGAGAAAGAATTGAAAACATCAATACTGGAAAGCTTATTCCTGTGCCTTAAGACAAAACACGTGATCCAGCAGCCGCCACTTAAACCCAGTCCTCACGGGAGGCTGGTATCTGAGGCTCATTTCACACTTTACTGCCCAGCCTAGGAGACTGTAGTTGGTACAAGCAACACTGGATGTACTTGAGAGAGACAGAATAGAAAAGGCCTCTCTAAAAGGAGAATACCCTCATCTGATTCTCCACCACAACTCAGCTACAATGTGCTGGGTACAGGACCACGCACTGCGTGTCCACGCACTGCAGCGAGTTTGTTCTATTCAGCTGAGCTCTTCTACTTCACAGACACTTCGTTACCTTGGGACAGAATGCAGCAAGCTCTTCTTCGCTGTCACTCCCGTCATCCACAGCCTCCTGATTAAGGGATCGGTGACGCACTGCCAGAAACCAGAGTCAAACCTTATTGTTGCTGCTAGGACAGGGGTCGGTACAGGACCAGCCTTATGCCGAGCAGAAAAACCCTAAACTGGCAAGCTTGGACATAACGCAGCATGCTTTGTCCCACAGCAGAGCAACGTGATCATTTCTGACTTGGGCTGCCGCAGATCTTTTACTGAGATGAACATGTTTAGCAGCTATCTTGCACTGAGTTCCTCCTCTTTTTTTTCAGTGCAACCGCAACATGGAACACACAGTTCTGGCAGCTGAGAAACGGCGTGGCTCAGCACCATGAAGCGCTTACACCAACTGCTAACTGGGAGGTGCCTGTGGAGGCAGAGCTGCCTTGCTTCCTTCCCAAAGCAGCTGCCAGCATTTGCCAAGGGCGCTGGAGCGACTGCCAGGCCACACGTGCAGCCCCCTCCTGCTCCAAGACCAGGGGCTCGGTTCACGGACTGTTTCAGGTACGAAGGGTCAGAAACATAGTACAGAAACTTACGTTGCTTCTCCCGCTGCTTTGATATCATGTAGCCTCGAACGCTGAAATCCAGCCGCTGCAGAGCTGGCTCCAGCTTCATGTACATGCGCTGCCCCAGTCTGTGGTACACAGCCAGGGGCCACAGCAGGATGAAGAGCACTGAGGTAAGTGGGAATGCTGATTAGAAGTCTGTTCGGGATGCTACTTGGCAAACATCTTGCCCATTTTGCGATGCAGTACAACACACACAGAATGCAAGATCTGAGTACTGAAGGCAATGGTGTAGGAGGCAGTTAGAATTGGCACAATCACCTCTGCCAATTTACCAAAATTGAGAGGCCAGCCTACTAGTGCTCAGATCTCTCGTTACTAAGCTCTCAAACATGTTCTCTCTGGACCACAGACCTTAGAGTCTTGGTCAAGAACCGCCACATTCCAGGCAGGATGTATTATTTAAAACTTTAAAGCCGTTCACACAAGCTTTCCTTTCGAGCAGAAGAGCCCCATCCCTCAGACATTCAGATTCCACTCGTCTCTGCCCCTTTTCACTAGTAAGTCTGTACTGGCACAGAGATCTACTTACACAGCAAGTATGAGAGCAAGAGTCCGGGGATATACCGGCCCAGGACAGCCAGGAAAGTAAAGACTCCACACACTAGAAGGCAAAACTGAAGACACGGAGACAGTGAGTTTACAAGGGTAAGCAGTGGATTCACTCAGTTCTTGACCATCTTGTTCTCTGCAGATTCTAGGTCAAGTCATAATTCTAATGACAGCGAAGCCTTCCTACCATTCAACTACCCCGCTCTAGGACCAGCACAGACACAGAAGGTATCTGGCTTCAGAGCGACAGGCAGCGTACCAAGGCCTCTGCCTCAGAATACGAGGAGCTTCCCAAAGCAGGTACACTAAAAGCAAGGAAGAGGCTAAAGAAGACAGAAGTCTTCGAGGTGAAAAGGACAAGGACAGTACCATCATGTTACACGTTCCTCTTTGCATAAGCCTCAAAAAAAGAAGAAAAAAAAAAAAAGACTTGACACACTTTCTCAAACTGTTAAAATCCAATGAGGGGGATGAGTTTGACAGACACTTAAAAAAGCTAGAAACCTCCAGAAGGAACAGCTACATTTTCACTTCACTAGTGCAATCAACATGCCGACACTCGTCTTCTCCTCCCTCCTCCGCAACCTGATTATTCTGCCTGTGCTTTCTACTCCTCTCCAGCACTGAAGCCATGTTGTTGTAGGAGACCTCCCGTGGTAGCCTCCTGTGTCTGAACGCATTCAGCCAACGCTGGATGCCACCACAAAAGGATACTAGCGGTCAGCAGAGGCTCCACACTAAACATTTTATTTGCTGAGCTCTGTACAATCATTTCATTAAAGTCGTTTAGGTTTTTTTTCTAAACTCATAAGTCTCTTTCTCTCTCTCCCTCCTCTACTCTGTCTTTCGCTTCAGTAGCCAGTCCAGCCCAAACCACAACATTACCTTTCCAGGGTTTTGCCTCTTGAAAATGAAGAGGTTACTTAAGAAGCTGGTCCCAGCCACCCATCCTTCAGCCAAATGGTGACAGAGTTCTGGCACTCCGAGCAGCCGAGGGTGAACGTATCCCCAGCTGCAGCAAAGGGAGGAATTTGGGAACAGATATTATTACATCAACGTCAGTGCAGAAGTCACTTGTTACAAACACTTCTCTTGATACTACCTTCTCTTCTCCCCCTGCTGCTGGGCTCTAGAGACAAGGGTCAGCCTGCCTTTCAAAACACCGCCCTGCCAAAAGCAGCACTTCTATGTGCCGTTCTCCAAGTGTCCCAGTTCTCCCATAGCTGCTACAGAGCAGTAATTTCAGTCACTCAGTCTTTTGGCTTAGACTAGTTCCCACGCTACTGGAGGGAAAGGGGAGTGCAGAAGCAAATCAAGACCATCCCTTCTCTTTTTCTGCATTTATTTGGTCAGCAGCAACCCCCAAGAATTCAGCATGAGGTTTACAAGCAGCCTTGTACCTTACTTAATATACACAGTTACTTCGGAGACATTGTCTTTGGCAAGTTCTATGAGTGCTTCTTAACGGCTAGTCACAAGTACTTGAAGCTTAGGAAGAGCAACTCCTTTTGTACTTGGGCCTCTTGCAAAATAATAATAATAAAAAAAATTGTTATTTGGCAAGAGCTTAAGTGATTTAATCAGGAGCTGAGCTTCCAGTGCGGCTCGGCAGTACAGGCAAGCAGAGAGGTGTGACCAGAGAGAGGAAGGTGTTATTAGTAAGACAACACCCCGGCATTTCTCAACCCATTATTATTGCTGCAGTCAGACCATAACTATGCAGTAACAACTACTGGGATAAGCCTGTTAAACATTCCCTATGGAGTCTCAGAAGACTTCATTATTTCCAAAAAAATGTTGTTTTCCTGCTGCTGGAAGCCAATACAAAAGGAATTGCTTTTAAGGCAGCACCTCTAACTTAAGGGTGCAGGGGGGAAGTGGCAGGGAAGTTTTACAACACTCAAGCAAGTGTTATTGGAGGTCAGTATGAAGCAAAGATTAAGTATAACATAATGGTTTAGGCAAGTCAAAAAGTTGTCACAAGGGCCCGACACAGTCTGGGGCTCCATCCTCCCTCCCCTGAGTAGCTCCCTTCTCCCCCTCCTTCCTCGCTCAAAGGAGCCAACATTACACACATGTGCAGGTGACAATTACACGGTATCACAGCAAAGTACCAAACAGCAGAGGATTCAATTAGTCTCCTACCTCTCATTGTCTAATTCGTCAGGTCTCGCCACTAAAAATATTAAGAAGAGACACTATGTTAGTTGCAAGGAATTTGCCATGAGAATGCTTAGTTCTTGGGATTTAAGTAAAGCTTTAATGAGCTGGGGAATACCTGGAAAAGACATTAACTGTAATTAAGAACCGGCGATGCATCACTCCACAACACATTTTGAACATGTACATGTGACAGTACAAGACTGCAAGAGACTCCTTGTTGCTCCTCAGTATTTTTTGGACATTGACTGAAAGGCTGCACTGGTTACAGTTACAGGTATTAGCAAAAAATACTGCTTTCGTCTCCCTGCCTTCCCCTACACACACCCAGATGGAGAAGGAAGTACAGCTTGCTTACTGAGGGGCATCAGAAATTTAAGTCTTTTGATATTTTCTCACCCACAGTGGGATGTGAAAAATGACCCAGGGATGTACAAGTTACCCCGAAAAATTGAAATCAAGGTTATGACGGAGCTAGACAGACACTTCCTCATCACTTCAGGTACAGAGCCTGAGCCAAGCTGCTGCTAGAAACCGAGGAAAGCTTTAATGTCTTCCCAAGAACCACAGAGAACACAGGCTGAAGCAGAAAGCTGGGAGTTGTACTCGCTCGTTAGTTAAGGAACCACCTCTGAGAGGACGCAAACCATACACGCTGCTTCAAGACCAACCTGTCCATGCAAAGCCACTGAGATCCTGAGCTGCTAAGAATGGTGGTATTCATGAGTATATTAACATCACAAATGATAGGTACAACTGCTTTGTTTACTGAAAGCTTTAGACTGACTTCATTAACGGCCGCTAAGATGCCTCTCCTTTCAAAGAAGTCTCTACTGAGCAGCAAGGCTGGGACTCATCTTCATCCTAAAACATGAAGCCGGTTTATTACAGACTCTGAGGACAAATCCAGACATATTCTACATACGCTTCAATGGCTTGCTCCAGTACTGAATGCACAGAAGGTGAATCACTGCTTCAAAACCTGCACTAGTTCACGTACACCAGACGTTTCAAGATTATGAGACAAATACCAGTGTCACAAGAATGAAAAGCTCTTATGTTTATATAGGGTAGGCTTTTCTAACTCCAGGAAAAACATGCCCACAGTGTTCTTGCCTGTTCCTAGACTCACAAAGCAAAAGCTCCAGGATTTTAACTATTTAACTGCAGGCGGTCAGCACCTATATACCTCCAGGGCTAAAAAACATGCTTGATTTGCTGATATCGACTAAAATGTTGCAACTTACCTCTGATTTCAGGCCAGATTTTGTTCTTCCACTGATCTACACAAACCACTACCATAAGGGTTAACGCAACCAGGAACAGCAAGCGAAGAGAAGTCAGAGCAAAAAACCTACGGGGAAGAAACAAACAAATTGGTACGGACCAGATGTGTGACACACACACACGAGGGGTAACGCTACCTCAAAACAAATCAGTCACTCCGTAACAGTTACAGCCAGAGAAAAGTGAGCAAGTGCTAATCGGTGGGCATCCAGCCTGCCCGCGCTGCCGGCTGGGAGCTTATCGGGCAGCTGCTGTCAAGCTGCTTTGGAGACCCTTATCTGTTCGTGTCATTTCTATCACGACAGCCCCGCTCTGCAGCTCAGCTGTCAGAGCCGAGCAGAACCTGCCACCCTTCCTCCACTGTCCACAGAACAGTCTGGGTTTTGCCGGTTAGTTTTACACTTCCCGGTCACAGGGAAAACAAGCCAAGAGGGACAGAGCTGAAGCAGACACCAGCACCAGGGTCCTCCTTGTCTGCCGGAACAGGTCGCGGACTCAAGCTCTCGGGCCGGCCGCTGCCCCGCACCCAGCGGCGGGAGCCGTCCTGCCGGGAGAGGGGCTGCGCGGGGGCCCGTGCCGCGGCGCCCACCCGAGACCCCCTGCCATGGGGGGGGCACCCCGCCAGAAAACCTCCCGCAGCCCGGGACGTCCCGGCGGCTCCCGCAGGGGAGCGGGCCCGGACCCCGCCAGTGCGGCCTGCGCCTCGC
>VZSF01006669.1:0-15404 GCA_013398295.1 Chionis minor | reverse complement strand
CCGGCGGGAGCCGGGATGCTCCGAGCTCTGCCCCCGGCGGGCCCGCCCTGGGGCACCGGCGCCGGGAGCGGGCTCATCCCGGCTGACCGTGCCCCCCCCCGCAGTCGGGTTCGAGTTCTGGAAGCAGCTTTGCGCCGAGCACGGCATCAGCCCCGAGGGCATCGTGGAGGAGTTCGCCACCGAGGGCACCGACCGCAAGGACGTCTTCTTCTACCAGGTACCGCCGGCCCCGCGCCCGCAGCGGCAACGCGGCAGCCTGCCCCCCTCTCCGCATCCGTCCGCGCCCGGGCGCACGCAGGCAGCGCTGCCCGCGCCTGCTCCAGCTCTCCCAGCGCCCCCCGCCCCGTCAGGGACTGGTGGGCCGACAGCGACCCCGATTCGAGCAGCAGCCGCTTCAGCCGAGCGCTCCAGCTGGGCAGCACGCTGCCAGCGCTGCCGTCGGCGCTCCGCTGTCTGAAAATGGATGTGTTGTGGAGGCAGGAGCACGAGGCTGCCATAGATAGCACCGTACGTAACCGCCTCCAGAGCCGACCCTCTGCCTACCCGGCGTCCAGGGTGTGCTCTGGGGCGCGGACAGACGCTGCGTCATGGACAAGCCGTACAGAACACCTTTCCCTTCCTCCTCATCCCTGTCAGATGCCGGCTGTGCCGTGCTCTCCCGCGGCCAGGGGGTGGCACACGCACATGTACTTGCAGTACGAAGCGGCGCTGAGCTGCAACTGCATCATGGTCTCTCTGCTCCTTCTTAAAGGCAGACGATGAGCACTACATCCCGCGAGCCGTGCTGCTGGACCTGGAGCCCCGAGTTATCCATTCCATCCTGAACTCCCCTTACGCCAACCTCTACAACCCCGAAAACATCTACCTGTCAGAGCATGGAGGGGGAGCTGGGAACAACTGGGCCAGTGGATTCTCCCAGGTAACAGCTGTAGTGCTCCGGGGTGCAGACACAGGCCAGCTCGTTAGGCCTGAGGCTTTATTGTGGCATTGTCACATCAGTCTCAGCACATGGTTTCGGAAGAATACCTTATCATGCAGCAGGGACTTACACCTGACACCTGGTGGCACCCTGGGCGCAGGGTCACATTGCCAATCTTACTTGGCTTCACACCAGGCTTGAGCAGCTCTTCTCCATTTTCTGTGGGAAAGGAACAAATCCTGATCTGATCTCTTGCAGGGAGAAAAAATCCACGAAGATATTTTTGATATAATAGACAGAGAGGCTGATGGGAGCGACAGTTTGGAAGTAAGTAAATCAGGGGATTAGGATCCCATTGCCCTGCTTGTTTTCAGAGCCAGGCTGCTCTTTTATAAGGTCAAGTTCAGCCCTTTGGTGTACACAGGCTTGCTCAACTTGCTTCTTGATGCTGAGCGGAGAACGTGGAGAGGGAAACTTGGGAAAGGAGGTCTTTCTCATCGCTATGTCATCTGCCAGGCTTCCCCAGAAATTTCCTTACTGTATGCACAGCAAGGCATTTTTCTGCCCCAAATACTGCTTGCATTGGGCACTTCCTGCAGGATACAGTCCGCAGGAAGAGTTCCAGGCGTTATAGTGCTTTTTCCTTTGCCTGTTCGCCCTCCCTCCTGTGGCTCTCTCCTGTGTCAGCTGAAGCAGGACAGACACAGCTTGTCCTCCAGGGAAGGCCCTCGTGGGTACAGGGGACTGCACTGGAACAAGGCACCTGCAGCAGAGGAGGGTGCCTTGGGCTGCCAGCAGGAAGGTGTTTAGACCCAGAGTTGCCAAGTGCTTTGAAATCCATGGAATGAGCGCGGGCAGCTGCAGCTTCATTTTCTCTCCATCCGGGTTAAACGGACACCAAGGGTAGCGACAGCTCTTCGGCTGCTTAGCTGTGTGCCTCTGGCACGATCTTGGCCACCGTCTGTGTAAACGCATTTCCTGTGCATAGATATACAGGGTTCCCTGGTGTTTGTGTCAGGCTGTCACATGGCAACAGGGGAAGGGAAAATGTCAATTTAAAATACACTGGCAGAAGACCCAAGAGCCCATTGTGGGACCTGCAGCAGGTGGGAGCTGAAGTCAGGTAGAGGGAGCTTGGCCTCGGGCACTCCAGAAGGAGGAGAATGGTGTGGAGGACCCAGGAAAGGGCTGAGAACGTGTGCCTCTGTTTTGTCTGACCGGCTAGATCCTGATGGTGATGTTGGAGCTATTCTGAAGTTTGTTCTGGGGTGGGAGGAATCCAGGAGGCTCCTGAGCAGCAGTTGCACTTTGTGGTGTGTGCAGAGACGTGGGTTGTACCCAGGCTGGCAGAAGTGGCCTGACGAGCATGTGGCTGTAGCTGTGGTCTGCAGGAGCCAGGGCTGACCTCCGCTCCGTCTGCAGGCGTCAGCTCTCAGTTGTCGCAGGGGGAGTTCTCGCCCTGGCTGCCAAGTCTCTGCTGGAGCTGGTGGTGCTGGTGGCACAGCCTGCTTTGCTCTGCCTGCCCCTGGGGCTAAGCTGGGCCTTCAGCTGCCCGTGTTCTTCCTTCCAGGGGTTCGTGCTTTGCCACTCCATTGCTGGTGGAACAGGCTCCGGGCTGGGCTCCTACCTCCTGGAGAGACTGAATGACAGGTGAGCCGGCAGCCTCGTCCCCTTCCCTCACGGCAGAGTCTGGCCCAGCCTGGGCGCCCTGCCAGTGCCGGGGAGCCGGGGAGCGCTGACTCAGAGCCACCGCCCCCACCCAAACACTGTCTTGTGCAATCCCTGGCGCTCTGCCCGGGGAAGGGATGGCTCCTGATACGCCTGGGGACTTCAGAGGCTCCAAAACTGGACTCAGTGCTGCCCAAACTCTGCCTTCCCTCGGCCATTCTTATCAGGCAGCTGCCTCCTAACACCCTGGCTGCACAGAGGAGGGTGAGCAGCTCTAGCTGTGCGCTCTGAGCTGCCATCCCTGCCTGTTCCAGCTTGCAGCCTCTTGGAAAGGCTTGTAAGCAGCTGCTTAATCAGCCTGCGGATGGCTCAGCCTCGCCTGTAGCTGAGTCTGGCAGCCTGCTCCTGTACTGCTGGGGTAGGCACTGCTGGGACAAATTCTCTCCCTCCCTGGGAGCCTAATCTGGCACGAAGTCCTGGTGACTCACTGCTGTCCTGAGCCCTGGAGACTGCAAAGGGAGCTTGTGGGAGGAGAGAGTGCTGGCTTGGTGATGTTAACTCTTGAGGTGGCTGGGCTTTCTCACCAGGTATCCCAAGAAGCTGGTGGAGACCTACTCGGTTTTCCCAAACCAGGATGAGATGAGCGATGTTGTAGTCCAGCCGTATAACTCCCTGCTGACACTGAAGAGGCTGACTCAGAACGCCGACTGCGTGGTAAGAGTCCCGCCGTGTGTCAGGCCAGTAGTGCGGCCAGCTCCCGCCTGGCAGTCCTGTCCCTAGCCACTCAAAAACACAGCTTTTCCTGGGGCAAGTGCCACAGCTGTATGGGGTGAGCGCCGCAGCCGTGCCATGTGCCTGCGAAGCCCCAGCCACAGCACCCAGTGGACCCCTGTCCAGAAGGGCTGAGCAGATGTGGTGGCTCCAGGGATAAGGGCTCTGCGCTATCCCCTCCTGAGCTCTCTGGCTTGGCATTTCTGCCTCTGGGATCCAACAGATTCTTCCTGTGGCAGCAAGGACCGTCTGTGCTTCCTTTGCATAGCTGTGCTGCAGCCTTCCACTTGAACTTGGTTCCAGCATCGGTTTCAGCACCCACAAGCCCCAGCCAGGCAGCATCTTCAGCTTGCACCGGGGCCTTCACTCGGGTCCCAGCCGAGACGCTGCTCGTCCCTCCCAACTTAGCTCTGTGCGTGGCAGGGCAAGAGCAGCTGGGGCTGGAGGTGGCTGCGAGGTGCTGGCCTAGAGGCAGTGCTCTTTGGGAGACCGCCGGGGAGCACAGCCAAGACGGGAGGGAAGAGCTTCCATTGACAGTGTCAGTTACGCTCCACAGATGAGTCAGCTTGTGGTTTCGAGTGTCTGCCACCTGCCGCCGAGGGCTGCGCCAGGCTGCAGCGCTCAGAGCCTGTGCAGGGCGATCCGGTGCCCTTGGACACGTGGCCGGGGCTGCCCTTCCTCAGGCGGCCTCTGAGGCTCTTCACAGACCTGTTGTTTCTCTTGCAGGTGGTTCTGGACAACACGGCCTTGAATCGCATCGCAACAGACAGGCTGCACATTCAGAACCCGTCGTTCTCTCAGATCAACCAGCTGGTGAGAAGGGCTCTTCCCTCTGGGGAAGATGGCACGGGGCTTCCCCGCTGCCTTCAGTTTGCTCCGTGGGCTGGGCATGGTGGTGGGCAGCCTGGAGCTATGAACGAGAGTCCTCTGCCCTTCCCAGGGGCGGCCTCCACGGGCGCCCCCACTTCCCCTGGCAGCGTGCGGTGACGCGGACGCTGACCCCGTGCTCTCCCCCAGGTCTCCACCATCATGTCTGCCAGCACCACGACGCTCAGGTATCCGGGGTACATGAACAATGACCTCATTGGGCTGATTGCCTCGCTGATCCCCACCCCCCGGCTGCACTTCCTCATGACGGGCTACACGCCACTCACCACTGACCAGTCGGTAAGGCCACCCCCGGGCACTGCTCCCCTTCCCCAAGGGCAGGAGAAGCTGCCGTGCTCACCTTGTAACATCCGTCGGTCCCACGGTCTTGGTGTGAGCTGTAATTGCGTGTTCCAAATCCCAGGCCCGTGTGCCCACACCACGTGAAAGCCGTGTGTGATATGAATCAGACGTGAGCAGACAATTGTGCTTGTGCTGGGCTTCCTGATGCATGCGTGAGCGTGGCCGCGGCAGCTGCGGGAGAGCAGGCAGGATCTGGTCTGATAAAAGCCACCCTTGGAAACAATCAGGGTGAGCCCAGCAGAGTAGCCAGGCCAGCCCTGCCACCCTGGGGGGCCACCAGTCCTGGCTGTTTGGGTCAGAACACTGCTGATCACGGTCATGCCAAGACCGAGCACGGGCTCCAGGCATCAGCCCCTTCCCAGGGCTTGATCTGTGTTCTGGGGGGGGGTTGTCAGCCCTCAGCCACACCAAACACTACCACTTGCGTTTAACTTCTCCCTAACCAGTGCCCCCTCAGCCCCACTGGTGGGAACAGGACAGTTCTGGTTTGAGAAGCGCTCACCTGCGTTGGCCGCGTCTCAGTTCTGCTGGGAGCTAACAGCTGCTGTTCTCTTCTCGTTGTGTGCATTTCCTCAGGATGTTGCTCAGAGAAGCAAATCTGAAAAACTGCTGGCTCTGAAAAGGGTATCGAGTGTGTGATCTGTCCTCCCAGAGAGGAGTGTGGGGAGGGCTCAGCCAGTGCCTGGAGCGGGGCTGCCACACTGCCGAGCTGTCCTTGCCACAGGCACTTCTTTGGGTGCTGCCTCTGGCTGTGGCCCCTGTGGCCGGCAGCAGCTGGGCAAAGCCCGTGACAGCCCTCGGGGACTGCAATGGCGCCTCTGCCCATGGGCTCAGTGCAGGGCAAGGTGGGGAGGGTGTGCAGTGGGGAACGACGACTCCTGTCCTCCGGCCCTGCTCCTTGCTCCTTGCCTCGGCGGTGGAACAGGACAGCACTTTGACAGCAACAACATGAAACGTGTCCCTACCACTCTAGTCTCAGCTGAGCTGTGCCCCAGCCCCTGCTGTGCCCCAGCAGTGCAGCTCAGCACCCTTGTGTGGAGCCTCTGCCAGCGCTCTGGTTTTCAGCCTGGCTGCGCCTGCTGTGTGACTTTGAGATTTCCCTGTCCTGCATGTGGCTTTGCACGTGGCTCCATCCCGGGGTGAGGGCTTCTCCGTCCAGCTGCCCTCCATTCCCGTGTGCATGTGCAGGGCAGTGGGAGGGCACGGGAGCAGCACGCCCACTCCCTCTGACCCCCGGCTGGCCTTTGCAGGTGGCCAGCGTGAGGAAAACCACAGTCCTGGATGTGATGAGAAGATTGCTGCAGCCTAAAAACGTGATGGTGTCCACAGGGCGAGACAGGCAGACCAACCACTGCTATATCGCCATCCTCAACATCATCCAGGGGGAGGTGGATCCTACACAGGTGAGCTCCTGGGGCCGTTTCAGATGCTGCCTGCCAGGGAAGGGAACGGTCACCATCTTCCTGTCTTCCGTCTTCCAGCGCTTCCCTTCCTGGGAGCGCTGGGGTGAGACTGAGCAGTGCTTGAGAACTGGCTCCAAGTTGCTCCCCTGTGGGCCCTGACCTCATGGAAAGGCCACTAATCCCTTGCCGTGAGGAGCCTCTCTACCTGTCCGTTGCTGAAATCCACCTTCCTGAGGCCGTATGTCCAGCGAGGAGCGGCTCCTGGGTCTGCTGCGACCAGGCTGCTGTGCCCATCACCCTGCTGCCCCTTGCTGCTCTCATCCCACCAGGTTCACAAGAGCCTGCAGCGGATCCGGGAGAGGAAGCTGGCCAACTTCATCCCCTGGGGTCCTGCCAGCATCCAGGTGGCTTTATCCCGCAAATCCCCCTACCTGCCGTCCGCACACCGTGTCAGCGGCCTCATGATGGCAAACCACACCAACATTTCCTCGGTGAGTGCCTTCCCCCTCCGCCGCGGGCAGCGCTGGGGTGCCACAGCTGCAGCTCTGGTCTCCCTTCAGTCCCACACGCGTCTTCTCTGGGGCTTTCACAAAGCCGCGGCAGGGCTTGCCGGGAGGGGGGGGCAGGCAGCTCCCCCCAGCTGGGGCACAGCAGGGCTCAGGCGTGGTCTGGGGTCCCGCTGCACCCCTGGTGCCCTTCTCCCAGGAGCAGCTGCAGCAGGATTCCCTCTCCCTGGCCAAAGGCAGCCTTGGAAGCACAAGCTGATCCCGAGCACGGGCTGGGTGCGGGGCAGCAGCCACTGCCTGTCTCCTCCCAGGCAGCAGCCTGAGGAGGTTGGGGTCGCTCCCCGGCCCCACGGGATCCCTGGGGAGCTCTGGCCCGTCTGACCGCTGTGCCACTTTCCAGCTGTTTGAGCGGACGTGCCGGCAGTATGACAAGCTGCGCAAGCGGGAGGCCTTCCTGGAGCAGTTCCGCAAGGAGGACATCTTCAAGGACAACTTCGACGAGCTGGACAACTCCCGGGAGATCGTGCAGCAGCTGATCGACGAGTATCACGCGGCCACGCGCCCCGACTACATCTCGTGGGGCACACAGGAGCAGTGAGTGCCCTGCCAGGGGACGGGAGGGTCCCACGGCCACCTCCACGCACGCCGGCAGGGCTTGTCTCTGCCATGCCCACGTTTAGCACCCCTCAGCGTTGCCCGGCTGCGGTGGAGTCGTCACGCTGGCTGCACACACACGCTGCGCCCCTCAGCAGAAGCAGCTCTGCAGGGAGCAGCGCTGCTCCTGAAGACCCTTGGTGGGGGGACAGCCTCTGCTCCACCACGTGCCCCGGCCCAGGACGGGACTGGGGCAGCTGCGCGCTGTGCTGGTAGGGAACCTCCGCCCGTGAGAGCAACGCTCGCTCGGAGGAGGATGAGTGTGATCCCGGGGGTTTGGAAAGGGCCTGGCCCAAAGAGTTGGGTGCAGGCAGCCCCTGTGGCCAAAGGCTCTGTGTGGCTGAGCTAGTCCTTGCCCTGGGCTGGAGCCTTGTTCCTCCTTTGCCAGATGAGGCCTGGGGCACAGGCTGTATCTATATTTTTGTAGGTTATTTTGCTTTAATAAAGGCTGTTCCTGCACTGATGCTGCCTGCATGGCTCTTGGAGCGAGCAGCCGGGCAGGGAAGCGCCTGCAGATGCTGCCAGGGCCAGTGCTCGCCTTGCCCAGCTGGCCGGCCCGGTGTCCCGGAGCGCTGGGAATGCTGCACTGGGGCCGCCACTCACCCACACGTCCTGGTGGTGCACGGGGCCGGCCCTGCCCCGGCCGGGAGCTGCGGCAGAGCCAGAAATACTGGCAGGACTTGCCGGCATGGCTGACCAGCGCCAGGAGCCGGCACCGCCCTGCCCGCAGAGCACGCGGTGCCCGCGTTAATGTTTCACAGGGTGAGGCCCCGTGCAGGTGGGAGGCCCCCAGAGCTGGGGGGGCACCGGCCGCTCTGGAGCCGCGGCAGGGGATGGCACTGCCGGCAAGGATGCGGCTCGGAGATGGGCGGTGTGGATGGAGGGGGAGACAGAGGGGACACAGCCGCTCCGGCCCTGCCCCGCGTGAGTCAGGCTGCGAGGGACGGTGTGGGGCAGCGCTGGCGCCGGCCCAAGCCCAGGCAGCCCAAGGTGAGAATTAGCCTTTTCCTCTGACCCTCTGGCACAGAGCAGCGGGCTAAAAATACCCACCCGCCACGGCCGCGCCGGGCTCCCACGCCCTCTTTGGCACCGGCCCCGCCACGGCGCCCGCAGCCGGGGCAGTTCCCCCCGCGGGGGTGGCCAGTGCCAGGGGGTGCCGGGGAGCTGAAGCGGAGCCGGAGCGCAGCCTGCGCTGTTGGTGAAACGCCAAAGGGCGCAGCGAGCAGCCCGGCTGCTGGCACTGGCTGGAGGGACGGCGGTCCCTGCCCCCAAGGACACGCTGTGCCGCTCCTCCTGCCGCCGCCGCCTGTCCCAGGCCCCGCTGCGCTCGCCGCCCCAGGGATCAGACCGTCCCAGCCTCCCACCGCCGCCCCAGCTCCGGGACGGGAGGCCCAGCCTTTCCTTTGTGCATTTATTTAGAAAAACAACACCCCCACCCCCACCCCCCAAAGACAGAACTGACAAACTTTACAGAGGCAACATTGAGGGGCCGAGCCCCAGCCGTACCAGCCACCACCCTGCCGGCCACCCCTGCGCCACAAGCCCCGCCACGGGGCCACTGCCAAGCAGCAGCGCCCGGCCACGGCCAGCAGGAGCCCGCTGGTCCCCGAGGCGGCTCGGCCAAAAGCCGCCCGCAGCTTTCCAGGAGGGGTGGGTTCAGCCGATGGACGGACAGACAGACAATGGCACAGCACCGCTGCCCAGCACCCCCCACCACGGGCAAAGCCCCCGGGATGGCAAGAGCTGGGGCGCCGGCAGAGCTGCCAGGCAGCACGAGCGCGAGAGTCGAAGGCACCAGGGTACAGGGACAGGGACAGGCCTGGGGGCAGCCTGGGGGACCGCAACGCGGCAGCCCCACTGCCCTCCAGGAAAAGTGCTGGGAGACGTGGGGGACGTGGGCGTCTCGAAATAAATTAAGGAAATAACCAGAAAGACAACAGCAGCGCAGGGAGCGTGAGCCCCTGTCCCCCCGCTCCGGGGAGCGGCTGGGGACCAGCACAGACCTGCCGCCCGCCCTCCCCACGCCACCCGTCGGGAGCACCTGCGTGGCCGCGCCGGCCACTGGGCTAACTGTGGAAGGAGCCCACGGGCGGCCGGTGCTGCCAGGGCCCGGCGGTGGGGCAGAGCCCCTGGGGTGGTGGGGTCGGAGCTGGGGGGCCGCTGGCCGGCTCCTGGGGCCGGGGCGGCCGCCGGGCGCCTGCGGAGGCGAGGTACGTGTTGAGGAGCTGGGCGATCTCGTCCACCTGCGGGGCAGAGGGGACACGCTGGGTCAGCCCGGGGCACCTGACACCCCGCAGCCCCCGGGGGGAAGGAGGGATGACGGAGGGATGGCTGCCCCTACCTGGGAGGTCTCGAAGAGCAGGTCCCGGTCCTCCACGGAGAGGCGGAAGGTGCTGCTGTCGGAGGCACCAAAGGAGGAGATGCGGCCGTAGCCGAAGCTGTCCAAGGGCTCGGGCTCCCCCGGCTTGTAGAGCGAGACAGCCTTGGCCCCGATGCCCAGCCACAGCCGCTGGGGCCCAGCCCCCACCGGGCTCTGCGGGGAGAGGGGTGTCAGCACCGCCTGCCGCCCTGCTGCCCACCCCCCCTGCCCCCTGGGGCTCACCGCGCGCAGGTCAACATCGAAGAGCGTGGAGCCGAAGCCAGGCCACTCCCGCACCAGCGCCACGTAGGCGGCCATGGCCTCGGGCCGGCCCATGCCCTGCAGCAGCTTCCACTTCTCCACGATGGCGGCCATGGTGCTGGCCCCCTCCTCCCGCAGGCGGCCCCGCAGGCGCTGGTCCCGCTCTGCCCGCTGCTTGGCCAGTGCCTGCCCCCAGAGCCCCCCGGCCAGCAGCCCCGCACGCAGCCGGGCCCCCCGGCACTTGGTGGGGGTCCGGCGGCAGGGGGCCGGCAGGCGAGCGTGCAGCACGTGGGGCGGGAAGAGCTCCTCCAGGCGCGGGAAGGGGGCATGGGTGGAGAAGTCACTGTTGAGGCTCTGCAGGCGCAGCGCCGCCAGCGTCTGCAGCGTCTCCTCCGACGTGGGCACGTAGCCCCGCAGCACCATCTCGTGCGCCTGCGGGAGGGCAGGTTGAGCCGGCACGGCACGGCCACCGTGGCACGGCCACCCTGGCACGGCACGGCCATGCTGGCATGGCAGGGTTGCCCTGGCACCATGCAGCTCTCACCTGCTCGAAGAGGAGGGCGAACTCCAGGCTGTCACGCGGGACGTTGTCCGTGTCCAGGAAGCCGTAGTGTTTGAAGCAGAGCCGGCACGGCGGGTCCTGCTCCCGCTCTTCCCCAGCCAGGCTGCGGCGGAAGAGACCAACCCCATCAGTGTGGGGCAGGTGCCCCCGCACCCTCCCCTCCCACCCACGGTCCCCCCGGCCCCTCTCCCCCGTAGGCAGCAGAGTGGGACATTTACTTTTCAAACCTGGTGAGGACGTCGGCCAGCAGCGTGGTGCTGCCCACGGGCTGCTCCCGCCGCCGCGACTGCTCATAGAGCGCGAAGAGGTTGGGGCTCTGGGACAGCCCCAGGCGCGACACCAGCTCCCGGGCCACCTGGGGCGAGACAAAGGCAACTGACGGTGACTGCACGTCCCTGGCCGCCGCGCTCAGGGCTGCAGAGGGACACAGACAGGTCACAGCAGGCAAAGGCAGGTGGCCCCCGGCCCCCCTCCACCGCAGCTGAGCTGGGAGAGACCGCCCCCACCTCCCATGGCATGCTGCCCCTCAGCCCCACATGCCAAAATGTCCCGAGCCCCCAGCCCAGCGCGCATACGGCCGCTCACCTCCTCGGCAGTGGTGTGGGAGCTGATGGCCACGCTGCAGGCGGGCGCCCCCGGGCAGTGCACGGTGCAGATCATCTCCTGCCGCCGCATCAGCACCAGGATCTCCTCCAGGGAGGGCACGCACTCCCGCCCCTTCGTCTTCCCCAGTGCCTCCCGGATGAAGCAGGCGTACTTGGCCATCTCCGAGGCAGGGAACCGGCTCTCTGTCCTGCAAGACATGCCGGGACGGTCACAGCGGCACCAACCCAATGTGGGCCCCAGCACCCGGCGGCTCCGCCAGCACTCACCTGTCAAGGTGGAAGCGCAGGAAGCGCAGGACGGGTGGGGAGGGCAGGAAGGTGCAGCTCATGCAGGTGAGCAGCTGCCAGTAGTGCAGGTCGCCCTGCCCGCCTGGCGCCGGCGGCTCCGTGGTCTGCTTCACCAGCTGGCAGTAGATCTCATCCACCAGCGGCGGCAGGTCCAGGCAGGTCTGCAGGACGCCCTGCATCAGCGGCACCGGGTCCTGCTCCGACTCCAGCTGCTGCAGTGAGTTGAAGAGCTTCACAGCCTCGTCGCGCAGTGTGGTGTAGCTGCGGGGGCCAGGGGCTGTGGGACGGGATGGAGGTTAACAGACCCGTCAGCTTCCCCAGGGCCCCCCCCGCCAGCAGCCAGGGGCTGTGCCCGCACCCGGGGCCAGACAGAGCCCAGCCCAGCCCCAGCCCCGCTCCCGCCAGCCCAGGACCCCCTCCCACCCCTCACCACTTTGGTCCAGGTTGCCATAGGGGAAGGGCAGCAGGGGAGCGTAGAGGGGGCTGCTGGTGTAGCGCAGGATGGGGTTGCAGCGGTAGATCTGCTCCAGGACCTCGGGGCTGCCGCAGTGCTCCTGGGAGGGCGAAGCGATGGCAGCAGCTGCAGAGGGGCTGCCCGGCCGAGTGCCCAGCACAGGCACCCGCTGCCGCCCCACGGCACGTGGGGTCCTGACTGTCTGTCCTGGCCCTGCTGCCGGCGCGGGCAGCCCCATGCCACGGGCTCACCTCGACGTCGTGCATGAGCAGCTGGGTGGGCGTCTGGACAGGCACTTTGCTGTCGATGACTTTCTGCACCGCACACACCCAGTGCACGGCCTCGTTCAGGCGCTCTGTGTACAGGCGGTAGCAGTGCTTTCTGCCAAACACCGTCACATTCCAGTAGCCTGCGAGGGACAGACAGCTCACCCACTGCCCACCGGTGCCCCAAGGACCCCCCCAGAGCCAGGCCACTCAGTGCCCTGAGGCTCAGCACAGCCCCTCCTCGGGGCGACGGAGGGTCCTGGGGCCGGGAGGGTGATGCAGGGCACGAGGGGCCGCAAAGGCACAGCCCAGCCGTGGGGCACAGGCACCCTACCTGTCTCCTTGTAGGTCTGCTTGTCCGGCCAGAGCACAGAGCAGAGGCTGGTGAGCACAAGGGAGCCCAGCCGCCGGGCTCCCTTCTCGTTGCTGCTGTAGTAGTCCAAGGAGTCGGGCGTCAGCACGAACCAGTACTTGCGAGGCCGGATCCAGGGTGTCTTCACGCCGCCCCGCACCTCCCGCTGCAGCCAGCCTGGAAGGGGAAGGCTCAGCCCCCGCCGCTGGCACCATCCGCCCCAGCGGCTCTCTGGCACAGGACAGGGTCTGCCCACTCCCCACCAGCGCAGCCGGTGCCCCCTGCCCATCTGGGACAGGATCCAGCCACAGTCGGGGCACGATCCTGCCAGCCCCAGCTGCGCCCCGCTGCTCCGGAGGCAGAGGTCCCTGTGCCCCAGCCCGGCTGTGCCCACCTTTCACAAGAGCGTCAGGGTCATCCTCCACTGGCCCCGGGCCCTTCTCCACGATGAGGCTGCGCATCTCCTCCGCGACGAGCAGGGACCTGGGGACGACACGGGGCTGAGCCCGGGTGCCCACGGGTGCTTCCCACGGCTGCCCGAGCAGGGAGCCAGCCCAGGGGCTGGGGCGAGCCGGGTCCCCAGGTGCCCCGGGCACCCCGCAACCCCACAGTGGGAACGCAGCAGAGCCATCGGGTGCAGATGACCCTGGCTAAAAATAAGCTGTTTGCAGTCGCGGCCCTGCCAAGGAATTCGGAAAATGAACAACCAGGAAGGAATGTTGGCAGCAGCGTCAGCACTGGGAGGACGGGGAGCGAGCAGGCCCCTGTGCCGCAGCACCCCATCTCCCTGGGCACACACCGCCCCAGGGCACGGCCACCGCCAGCGGACACGGCCCAGCAGAGCCTCCTGGCACAGCAGGAGCCATGCATGGCCCCCATCAGCTAAGCCTGCGGCAGCTGAGCCATCCGGCACGGCAGAGGGATGGAGACATGCCTGAGGATGCACCAGGGACTTGGATGGAGCGTGGGAGTCCCGGCTTTGCTCTAGCCGAAAGACGGGCACAGCATGGTGCCAGCCCCATGGGCAGGGTGGCGCAGCACACACTGGCACCAGCGCATCCTCCCACAGCGCGGCAGGCGCCCCGCTCCCCCAGCACCACACGAGGGATGCAGCGGGATGCCCGGTGGGCCAGAGGCAGGGGGTCACTCACCGCTCCGAGCCACTGTTGCTGCGGGTGGGCTGGCTCAGGCTCACCTCCAGGGACCCCTGGGAAGGAAGGAGATGTCTCAGCCCCACGGTCGTGGCCTGGCATCCCCGAACATCCCCCCGATAACTGTCCACCTCCTCGCCACCCCAGCTCTGGGCCCAGAGGGGCAAGCTTGCATCCCGCTGCCACGGGACAGGGAGCCCCGGTGCCCCACGGCCATGGCAGGAGCCAGGGCTGCAGCTGGGGCACCCTGGGGGTGCGGGGGCAGCCACCGGGCGCGCTGGCCGTGCGTCCTCGGCTGACCCGGCAGGCTGAATACCGTGCAGAATTGCACAAGGTCAGTGCTGAGTAATACGCTTACGGCACAAAGTCCCATTGTAATGGGGCTGATGACTTCCTGCCCGCGGCGGTGGGACGCGGCGCAGGGAAGTCCCTGGCCCAGCAGCGGGACAGGGGCCGGTTCCTCCTTGCGCAGCACAACTTGACGTGGACGGTGCTGCTCACGTGATGGCCCCGGCACACGTGCTGGGACACGAGGCAGGGCCCAGGCACGGGCAGGCACCGGGTCGGGCAGGGCGCCCCGGCAGAGCAGGGTGCGGGGACGCAGCAGCGCCAGTGGATGCTGCCGTGGGAGATGCACGGGTGCTCCCGCCAGCTGCAGACCAATGGGGCAGCCAGAGGCACGACAGGCCAGAGCATGCCACGAAATGCCAGGAAAGAGAGACATCTGCTAAAAATAGCAGCGGGGAGGGGGGAGCTGCTGCAGGTATGGCTGTGCCGCAGGGCAGGGCCGGGCACCCCTGACCTGTGGCATTAAGGGCACCTGTCGTGCAGTGCTAGCACCCGTGTGCGGAGCCAGCTCCTCCAGTGACCGTTCCGCTGCCGAAGCCGGGGAGGGCCCCGCGTGCTCCCGCATGGCTGCGGGCAGAGACGGTGCCCAGCTCCTCAGCCACAGCCTGCAGGAGGAGGCAGCAGCAGCGGCCGGCTCCTTCTCAGGGATATAAATAAACCGGAGAGGAGCTGCGGTGGCAGGGCTGGGGCAGCTGCTCCCACGCTCCCGGGAAGGGGCGGCCAGCACTGTGGGTTTCCGAGGAGCCCCCGGCCATGGTGAAGGGCTCCCTGGGGAGCTGGCGTCACAGCCGCCCACGCCAGCCCGGACCTCTGGAGCCAGCGCAGCTCATGGGACGCAGGGAGCCTAAAGACAGCTCCTGCCATTGCCGTGCCCTTGGCTCTGCCACCAGTGCCGGGGGGCCCAGCTCCAGCCCCGCCACTATCCCCACTACCTCCTGTTCCGTGCGGCTGGCACCGCTGGGGAAGGGGACCTGCTGCCAGGGGGCGGCCGGTGTGGGGGCTCAGGGGCACCCCCGGCCCTGCGCAGGCAGAGCAGCCCAGCTGCAGCAGGGCCGTGCTGCAGACCCCGAGGCGGGCAGGGGGGCAGGGGCCACAGCAAGTGGGACGGGGCTGCGACCACCCTCCGCGTCCCCTCCAGCAGGAACGCGGCCCCGTGGCTGCGGGCAGCCGGGACGGGCAGGAGGAACCCCCGGGGCCGGCGTTCCCCCCGCTGCCCCACGCTATCAGCCGTCCCCCACGCAGCCCGGCCGGAGGAAGCGCCGGTTTCCGCCGCTCCGCTTCCCTAAAGAGAGGAAGCAGCCGGAGCGGGGAGATCCAGGCCCGCTCCCCGCGCCCGGCACGTGCTCCCGGGGCAGCCCCGGCCTCCCCCGGCCGGTCCGTGCGGAGCCGCGGCAGGCCCCGAGGAACCCGTCCCGGGGGCACCCCCCCAGCCCGGACAACCGGACCCCGGCAGCGGCGCCGGGCAGGTACGTTTCCGGTGCGGACCCGGCACCGCCGGCCCCGAGGCTGCTGCCCGGAGGAACCGGCAAGGGCAGGGCAGCGCCCGGCTTCGGCTGCACCCCAGGACCCGCCGGGCGCCCGGTGCCAGAGGGGGCCCCGCACCGGGG
>VZSF01006668.1:0-18129 GCA_013398295.1 Chionis minor | reverse complement strand
TGCTCCACACAGCTGGGTGTCCTGGGCAAACGTGCCCCTGATGCCACTGTCCATGTCACCAACAAAGGTGTTAAATGGCCACGGTCCAAGTACCAACCGCTGTGGGACACCACTTGTGACTGGTCACCACTTGGACATGGAGCTGTTGACCGCAACCCTTTGAGTGAAAAGCTCTGCCCCAGGCACCCTCCCCAGGGCCAGCACATGCCACAGGTTATTTGGGATACGGGGATGGAGCAGCCGCTTGGGCAGAAGCTGAAGGTGTGATGAGTTTCACCGGACTCAGACCCCACAATACAGCCAAACCCCTCTGGGCTGATCCCACACTGCCACGATTTTCAGAAGGGATCCAGGAACCCTCACAAAACCCTTCCACTAACACTGGTGGTGTAAAAATATATCCCTAAAATTCTTGGTGAGCCAGCTGCTTTTCAGTACCAAATCTGCACTCGCACAGGAGGCAGATTTAAAGCTGTTTGGGTGCTCTGATACTTCTGGAAATCCCCCCGGCTGACTAATGCCCAAATACCTTTGCAAATCTTGATTTAGGCAAAATATCCGCTCTGGAGCGGTGCTTAAAAAGCTCAAGGCCATTTTTCAAATCCTTGTAATGCGGGAGTTTCCTGGGCATGTGAAAACGAGAGGAAAAAGCAGATCAGTCTGAGGCGGGCGCAGGTCCAGGGCTGGCGGCCGCACCGAGGGCTTGTGCCGGCACGGAGCAGGCAGGAGCAGGCAGGAGCAGGCAGGAGCGGGCAGCCCGGGGCTGCTGGCGAGGGGGTTCTCTCAGTGGGTTCCATGGTTCCAGCACGGGCAGTCGGGGAGGAGCGCTGCCCTCCCACATCGCCCCGAGCAGAAGGTAAACGAAGGGCTGCCAGCGCGCAGAACCCCGCGGCGCAGAGAGCCCGGCTCCATTATCCCTCCTGCTTTCCCAGGAAGCTGCTTTGTTGTGTTGTCAATATAGAGATTTTCTTTAAAAAAAAAAACAAACCACAACACCGAACAAAACAACAACATCAAAAAAAGCCGGGGTTCATGCTGCCGTTATTGATCGTTTGTTATTTTTAGGTCCTTGTTCAATCCCTCCCCGTCTGTGTTACAGCAGCTGCACGAGCCTCGTGTGGCACCGCTCAGACAGTGCCTGCGGAAGGGCCCGTCCAAGGTTAGCGGGAGCTCGGCAAAGCCAACGGGATTAAAAATGCAGGAGGGGAAGAGAGACGGGCTGAACAGCATCCTCCCTGCTCGCCGCTTCAGCCTCCCGCTGGTGTTGCAAGGAGCCAGGTAGATCCTCCCATCCAAACCTGGAACAGAAGAAACTCCCCTTCCCCACCTAGAGTGGAGGGCTTGGAAGCCAGAGAAAGGATGACACCAAGCTGAGTGGGGCAGTTGACACACCGGAGGGAAGGGGNGGCCAGCAGGTCGAGGCAGGGGATGCTCCCCCTCTGCTCCGCTCCGCGCTCCTCAGAACCCCCTGCAGCGCTGCCTCCCGCTCCACAGGAGGCCACCAAAATGGTCCCAGGGCTGGAACAGCTCTGCTGGGGAGAAAGGCTGGGAGAGTTGGGCTGGTGCAGCCTGGAGAAGAGGCGGCTCCAGGCAGAGCTGACTGCGGCCGCTCAGGCTTCAAGGGGGCTTCGAGGAAAGAGGGAGAGAGACTTTTGACCAGGGCCTGCAGTGACAGGACACGGGGCAGCGGTTCGAAACTGAGCGAGGGTGGGGTTGGGTTGGACACGGGGAAGAAATGTTGTACCATGAGGGTGGGGAGCCCCTGGCCCAGGCTGCCCCGAGCAGCTGTGGCTGCCCCATCCCTGGAGGTGTTTGTGGTCAGGCTGGACGGGGCTGTGAGGAACCTCATCTAGTGGGAGACGTCCCTGCCCATGGCAGGGGGTTGGACTGGATGGTCTGTGAAGGTCCCTTCCAACCCAAATAATCGTGTGAGTCCATGATCCTGACGGATGGGGGAGGCACCACCTGAAGCCCTCGATCCAACGGGACAGCCTTCAGCAGCTACAGCGACAACCGTGCGTGCGTGAGCCATGGCACTGGGATGTAAACCTGCATGCTTAACCCCAGCTGGTATGTTCATGACCACCTGCTCATCACTCGCAGATATCTGCTGTGCCCCCCTACAGCCCCTTCCATATGCGCAGATTATCCCGAGTCCCTTCTCGACTCCAGCTGAGGCTCAGTCTTCATTTACACACGCACAACGCTCCGCTGGAGTTTGTTGCTTCCTTCTTGTAAGCTTAACGCTGGCGCCACCGAGATAAGCAGAACACCCAGAAGAAGGAAACAGGGTTGGCGAATGTCACTCCTGTGCTACCAGACCGTCAGTTCCGGGCTCGCCGCTCCCATGTTTGCCACCCCGCGGCTCCGCAGGCTGCCAGTGGCCACAGCTCCTTTGTCACCCACCTCCTTGCAAGCCCCAGAGCTCTACGGAGTTAAACACCTCCGGCATCTTTCCCCATCAACAGGGCCATTTGCCCCCAACAATGGCCACCAATTGTGTTCCTGTTCCTCCACTTTGCAGCCCCTCTGTATCTGGATCAGTGTGTCCATTCAAGAGATGGTTGATAAAACACGGCTCCCACCAATTTCCTCTTGAAGCCCCCAAGTCCTGCCCTGGTGGCTTCATGTATGGGGAGCTGGAGGCTTCACACGGAGCACGGCTGGTGCCTGTGGGGCTGGAGACGAAGCCATACCAAAATACCTTCAGGATCTGCCCTCGGGTGCCTTCCTCCCTCTCTCAAAGCACATGGACCCCCCTCCCAACAGTAATCTCCAAACATCTGCCTTCAGTGACCTTCAGATTGACCCATCAGAGGACTAATTTTAATCATCTGCTTTCATTTGTCCCTTGAATTGAGATTTGCAGACCTGGTGGCAATGCCACATGCGTGGTGCTTCAGCCGAACACCCAGCCGGGACTTGTACGCTCCCACCCAGGACCTTCTCACACCTTCTCCTGAGCTTCATTTCCCCGCAAACCCAGAAGGCGGGGGAGAAGGGGGCTGAGCGGATGCTCCCGGTAGACTTGCAACGTGTCCGCACACCCCAGCACCTCCAACCACCCCTAAACGTTAACAGCTTCGGCCCATCCGCGTAAGGAACGAGGAACCAGCTCATCAGAAGTGAAACCACCTGATGCAATAGGTCAGGAAATGCCACAGCAAATGTTTTCCCTGTGGCTGGACCCCACCCTACGGGACCGGACACTGCCAGATCCCACCAGACCCAACCAGACCCCACCAGATCCGACCAGACCCCACCAGATCCCACCAGATCCCACCAGACCCCACCAGAGCCCTGCCAGCTCCTGCCTGCACTCTGCAAAGCGGTGCTGGAGGGACGCAGAGGGCTGCAGAGGCCGAGCCTGCCTCTAGCTAACGGGCAGCAGCGAAAGTATTTATAGGAAATAGGCAACATATTTACAGCCCTGGGAAAGCTTCCAGCTCTGCCCATACTCGTATTTAAGCGCTGCGCGGCTGCAGGGAGAGGTCGGAGCAAAGCAGGCAACGCCGGCTCGCAGCAACGCCGCCGCCTCCTCTGAGTGCTCCTGGAGTTTTTTCTGCTTTCTTTGGCATTGCACGCCACTTCCCAGCTCCCTCGCTGCCCAAGCCGGCTGTCGAGACCTCTGTCCACCTCCCTGTCTCCCAGAGAGCCGCTTCCCAGAAGCGCCTGTGTGCCGGGGGCTCCGAAGAGCTGCAGGTTTGCAGCCCGTGGTCTTGCAAAGGGGCAGCTGGCTTGTCTCCAGCGGCATCAAGGTGCCCATTTCAGTCCAGGGCGGGGGGAAATGGCAGGGAAAATGAACTGGTTTCCAAAGGACAGATAAAAATGCCATTTGTCATTCACCACCCAGTGTTCCCTCGCACACGGTGGGTGACCAGTGCTGGGATGACACCCTGTGGCTGAACCTCCTCCCCTCTCCCCCAGCAAGGGCAGAGCTGACTCCCGGTGTCCAAATCTCTGCCATTGGGAAGGTTTGGCCTTTATAATTCATAAATACTGGTTTAATAAATACATAGGACCCCAGTCAACAGATACTTCATAAATACATAGGACCTAAGCCTTCAGATACTTAATAAATACATAGGACCTAAGCCTACAGATATTTAATAGATACATTGGACCTCAGCCTAAGGACAACAGAGGGCTGTCAGCACCGGAGCAGGACGGAGCTCCGTGCGCATCCCTCTGGGATCTCCCAGGACTCGAGAAATAAGCATCCAGCTTCATTAAGCCACGAGTGTGGTCCCCAAGCCCCCATCCCTGGCAGCCCTGCCTGGCACCTGCGTCACCGTGCGCCGCCGGCTCTAGCCAGAGCTCAGCACCCAGCGATGGGGTGTCCGTTCCCCACGCAGAGGAGCAGGACGGGCTGGAGGAGGAACAAGAGATGTTCTCTGATGGATGTATAACTGGAAAACAAATGGTCCCATTCTGGTATGCTTGCTCAAGCTTTCCTTGTGCCCTTTTAAAAGCACCAGTGGGACACGCTGCCCGTGTTCGACACCTCTCTGTGCCTGCGGATGCTCCTCACCGCAGGTCGTGCTTCCTGCGAGGAGCTCCGTGACTCTGCCGGGCTGCGAGCATCTGGCCACTCGCTGGCTGTGGGAAGCGCCTGGGGAGCATGCGGAGCTGGAGCAGGGATCTCCGCTGGGACGCAGGGTGGAGTCCGAGGTGGAAAAAAACCCCCAGCGTATAAAGGAAACTGTTTCATGTGTTCTTGCTGCCTGACGCTTACCAACAGGGGAAGGGCAGGCACGATTCCGTGCGAAAGGCTGCGAAATCCTTTCCTGAGATCTAAATATTAGTTTTTACTCATTTTCCTTGTTCGAAAACAAACACGCTCTCCGGCCTCCCCAGCCCAAGAAGAGGGTTGCACTGTCCTGCTCTTGCCAGCCCCAGCAGTGTGGCTGGAGAGGAACTGAGAGCATAAAACCCAGCTGCTGGTGTGGAAAACACAGTTGTGCCTCCTGGCAGGACAAGGAACATGGACGAGATGCACTTGGACAGAGCACGGACTGTGAGAAGCAGCTCCACTGGGAGCACCTCCAGCGGCAGATGTGATGTCCCTATGCTGGGAGCCACTGGTGCCCCACAGCTCATTCAGGGACGATCCCATGGGGACACAGGCTGGGCTCGGGGGGTTGGGAAGCTGCACCTGCCACCTGGCTGCCAGCCTTCTCCAGCCCTGCCAGTGGGAGGATGCATCATTCTCAGTGGGATGGAGTTAGAACCACAGAATGACAGAATCACAGAACGGTTTGGGTTGGAAGGCACCTTAAAGCTCATCCTGTTCCACCCCCTGCCCTGGGCAGGGACACCTCCCACCAGACCTGGTTGCTGGCAAACGTGCTGAGGGTGCCCTCGATGCCACTGTCTGTGTTGCCAACAAAGACATTAAATGACCACGGTCCCAGTACAGATCCCCGAGGAAAGCCGTGCTTTACTGGTCTCCCTCCATTAGGAGGGATTGAGTGTGTGTCCCCATGGCCCCAGGGGGCAGGAGAGCCCTGGACACAGCCCTGCTGCAGGACAGGGCGGCTGAAGGGCTCTGCACCCCAAGGATGCTGCTGCCAGTGTTAAGGAGGGAAGAGGGAAGAGCAGCCCCAGTATCTCCACGTTGTTTCAGGAAATCAGAGGTGATAATTCTGCTCTCGAAAGCAAATCAGAGCATCCAGAGCATGGACGACGCTCTCGCTGCCAACCGCCTCCTGCTCACCCAATGCAGGGCGTGCATCACCGGCAGAGGGGCACGCAGGGCACCAAACAGATGAGGCATCATCTCTGAGGGACAAAATACATGCTCCTGGCTACATATCGACAGTTGAGCTGGAACTGAAGTGCAAGCAGGCACCTCTTCCCAAGCCACCCATCACCCCCACCGGGGATATGGCGCCCGTGTCAGCAGAGGAGCCACGGGCAGCAGCTCAACCTGCTCTCCCAGAGACAGCAACAAGGGGTCCCACTGGTGCAGTGAAGCCCCAAGTACTTAAAATCAAAGTTAGAACCATAGAATCACAGAATGGTTTGGGTTGGAAGGGACCTTAAAGATCATCTCATTCCACCCCCTGCCCTGGGCAGGGACACCTCCCACCAGACCAGGTTGCTCCAAGCCCCGTCCAACCTGGCCTTGAACCTTCAGGGATGGGGCAGCCACAGCTTCTCTGGGCAACCTACTGTGCAATCTCTGGGAAATATCCTACTAAACACACCCAATTTCATTCTTTTTCAGCAATTCAACACTTGTCAGACACTGCCAGGCCAGCCCAGCACAGGGGACCGTGGTCCTCACTGCCCCCAGGGCAGCCTCCTGCGTGGGATATGCTGTGTCGGAAGGTGACAGGGCTGGCCGGCGTGAAGCAGGGAGAAGGGCTTCGGTGTGACCAACACGATGAGGGGACAAGTGCTCCTGTGAAAGCCGTTGGGGGACAACCAGCCTCTCAGACACAAAAGCCACAGGGACCAGACTCATCTGGGTGAAGGCGACGGATGGCTGAGCGAGGCACCAGCGCGAGGACCATGGGAGCAACACCCCGCGCTCCTGTGGAGAAAAACCTCCGTGTTCCTAAGGCATTCGGGTAATCAGGCCTTTTTTCTACATTTTTGGATTAACGAAGAAAGATTATGCTAGAAATCTGCTGGCTGATATTGTCAGAAACAAGCCAGAGAGCTCTGAACCCAGCCCCGCTGCCACGGCCAGTCCCCTCTGCTGTCCCCACACACTCACCAGTGAGGCGCAGGGAAATAGAAATCCACCCGGTGAGAATTTGCACGATGCTGCTACCTGGAGGAAGAGCATATTGTAACTAAACACCAGGAGAAGGAAAAAAAGGAAGGTGAGAAGCAGACACCCAGGTACAGGAGCACCCAGGCTGCTGGGACGGCCCGGGCATCGCTGCTGCGGTGCCGCAGTCCCTCCATGCGGCAGTCACGCAGAAGGAGCCGAGCGCTGCCTCTTTCCAGCACCCTCTAGGGCTGGGAAAAGATGGAAACACGTAGGATAAGACTAAGAAGCTCTTGCCATGGCTATGTACGCTGCTCACAGGACGCTGGTTATTTCACTGAGCAGTAAACACGCTGCTTCTCATCACAGGCTGGAAAGGAACAGTCCCTTGGAGGTGCTGGGATCAGATACGCAGAATTTGCTTATCACCAGAAGAAAGGAGCTGGCAGAATTCATCCCCTCTGATAGGAATCTGCTGCTGTTAGCATTTTGACATCGTGCAAAATCTCTTTTTCCTGCTGATGGGAAGAGCAGCTGGATAACTAGAAAGCAATTGCTTCCAGAGTGAATGCAGCAGAGAGGGAGGAAAAAGGGTTAAAATCACAAAAGATGTCTGGCTAATTGCCACGTGATGGCTGATTAGAAGAAAGAATTGGTTCAGATTTGACCTGAAATGACTTTTTCCCAGGTATGTCCCACTCCCAGCAGGCATCGCTGTCAGTCCATTTATCCCATGGGACCACAGAGGCCAGCGGACAAGTGGCAGCAGGGACCTGAAACGGTTCCGGTGTGATAAAAACCCTCGGAGGGGCAGACTGCAGCCGTGGCATGCCCCAAAATGGTATCCAAGTATTAAGGGATGAATGGAGAAGTGTAGAGGTGCTATAGTTAATTAATTACACCCCTTTCACATGGGAGAGAGGAGCAGACCTGCTGGGATGCCCATGCCAGCCCTCGGGCAGCTCTGCCCGCGTGCCCCTGCCCTGACTTTGCACCGCAGCCAAAATCCCAGCTAATTTTAAGGGGCTGAAACCCACGTTTTTTTGGTTTGTTTTTTTTTTTTCAAACAAAGCGTCCTCTCCTTTTCGGTGGGTTTATTCGCGCCCGTGCGGCAGATGAAGCTTTGCTTCCCTCCTGGCGGACAGAAATCGCTGAACATTTTGGCTGAGCTCTTTGCTCGCCACCCGGCAGCTTTAGCAAATACCTGATCCCTCATCCACCCTCCAGACATTATTAATTTCTGCAGCTTCGGCCAACGCCGCCAGCACGTAGGGAGCTCTTCTGCTAAACCGGCTGCGCCGAGGCACAAAATTGTGGGTTCACAGAAAATAAAGGCAGGGGTGAGAGACCTCATTCCCTGGGAAAGCCATCTCATGGAGGCTCAACGGCTGGCGCGAAGGCACTGGGGATAAGGCAAAGGAGAAAAAAGACCCAAACTGAGTGGAAAAAATGCAGGACATGGTTCCCAGCTCAGCGCTCGTGGCAGTGGGACTCTTCAAACTTGGACATCTCAGCTGAAAAAATAATAAAACTGGAATGCATAAGCAGAGAGCAGCCCTATTTCTAGCTGCGACTCCTCCCTGTGTGCTTGGCCTCCCAGACGACTCAGAAACTCAAGGCACTTCTTTCTGAGCTATAAAAAGAGCTGGAGAGGGACTGTAATAGCCAGGAAGACAAACAAGAGGGGATCGTGTCCTCCCGTTGAGGCCAAGAGGATATCACCAACAGATTAGCGAAGCCAGAAGATGGTCTTGCTCAACCCAACTCCTCGGTAATGTCACCTTTTGAGGTGCCCACAAGGAGGGAGGGCTGTGGGGCACAGCAGGAACTCCAGACTGGATCCCACCCACCGCAATGTTGGCTGTGTCATGTCCCAAGTCATCCCACCACCTCTCACCTCTCTTGCACGAGGGGAGGACGTGAAGGTCCAGCTTCATGACGTGCTGTGAGTGACCCTCCCCACCCGTCACCCCAAACAAGCCTGGGTCCCCACCGCCACGAGATGCTCCGTGCTTGGGCGGAGGCTCAGGTACCTCCGCCAACATCTATGGCAGGTATCACAGTGAGCAAAGACAGGGCACGAAGTGTCCCCCAGGACCACAGGGAGGAACAAGCCACACCAAAGCGCAGTTCCCTGCTGCCCAGGCTGGCTGCTGAAGGGGTTAACAGCCTCACATGATATTCCCTCCGCACATCCCAGCAGGACAGTCCAGACCATGCAAGTTCCAGGTAACAGAACGAATAAAATGCAGCAAACTAAGAAATATCTACCTTTGCACTCGCCAGACAAGTATTTACCTCCACGGAAGCAGGGAAACTTTGCTGACTCTGTCAGAACATTCCATTCCCATTTCTGCAGTACGCAAAACCTTTCTGGCTGGGAAAACACAAGGTCTCCACCAGGTCACAGACTGGGAATGGCTCCACCAGAAGAGATGTCCTCTTCAATGACTTCATTGACTTATTCAATGCTGGAGAAGGCATCTCTTCTGGTGGGGCCTTTCCTAGTCTACACTGACTTCTTCAACACAGAAGAAGTCAAAGATTTCCGCTGCCTCCACTTCAGCATTGCCTCAAGACCTTGGAAAATCTTTTTTGTGAGCAGTTCTGAGGACTGTAAAGCTGGACTGGGTGGCCTACAAGGAGCAACCTGAAGACAGCACTCTTGGTGCACGCAGTAACTGTGGCTCAGGAGGAAAGGGACCACCACAATGGCTAAGGATGAGCAAGGGTGAGGGCCAGCACCAGCGGGACCTGCTGCCAAGCCCACGGAGATGCAGAAGTGCTGATGAGTGCTCGAGTCAGTGGATTGCAGAGATTGCATTTAGTCCAAACCTGGATGAACAGTGACCTTCACCAGCATCAGGTTGGGGACCTGAGGGCCGCATCTCACTTGTGCAGAAGACGCAAACTGGACCCAGAGCCCTCCCACAACCCTGACCCCTGATCCTGAAGGGAAACTGCCTGGTGGGAGCTGTATCTCAGGACACGCATCACTACATTGGCGAGGTCTACTGTTGAGGTCTCGGCATTCGTGTCATCACCTCTTTTCTGGTCACTCAGGAGGAGGAGGAGGGACAATTCCTGGGTGCCCTGATGTTCTGGCACAAGCACCTTGCAACACCATTTGTGCCTACGAAACCCTGTGTATTGTTCACTTCCGTGGGACCGCAATGACCGGAAAACACTATTTTCCAGCCAGCATTTTGCTAATTAAAATAAAAAGCGATGCCATGCGCTCTCTAGAGCTGCTGGCGTGCAGAGACAAATAAATGAGACAAACGGTAACAATAAATAACAAGTCTCCAGCCTGGTCCTGTTCTCCCACAGGGTCCCTTTCTTTGCTGCAACTTGCCTCTTTTCTGCAAATATTGCAGGTGCCCCCCTCAGGGGCTCATCTCCGGCGGCACAGCAGGGCCGGCTGAGGGACTGCACCATCCCACTCAGGAATCGGGACACTTGGCAAAGCTGTGAACTGGTGGGAAGTCGGGCGGTGACCACCCGGATCCCAGGAGACCCCCAAGGAACAGAAACCCAGGTGCCAACATCAAAATGCAGCATTTGGGGCAGCAGGACCAAAAACCCACCCAGGAAGGGCACTGGCTGACGCTGTTAAATTGGGATTTATTGCAATCACGTTGAGCTGGCTACCAGTCAGACTAGGTAAAAATAGCATGTAAAATTATGAAAGTCCTTGAATAAAGTAACCACCGCTTCAGCAATTTGATCTGCAAGCAAGCTGAGCAGAGTTTTGTTAGTTTGCTCAACAGCCAAGAAACAAAGAGTCTTCTCCACCTCAGGACTCAAAGGATGGCAGATCTGGGCAACGTAAGTCAACCTCACACCCTGAGTTTCATGACAAAGCCATAAAAAAGCCCGACAACCTCACTATGAGCTGCATAAAGCGGAACGAGCTCTGGAGCTACCTGATTTCTTAGTAACACGGCTTCTGCAGCCACCGTGCTGATGCTTTTTGCGTTGGTGGGAAGAGAGAATGCAACGGCGTCAGCTTGCCTGAGGGCCAAACCAGCATGGCCAGCTAAAGGCAGGACAAGAAGGGATCACCAAGCATGCGCCAAGCCCCATGGGAGGGCACAGGCTCCAAGACACAGCTGATGGCCATGCCCACCTCAAAGCCTGCAGTGGGGACTGGGACCATCAGGGAACCCCTCTGTGCTGGACTGAAGATGTTGCTGGAAGCCACAGCCAGGGCCATACCCTGCAGCAGCCCGTCCTTGTGGTGCAACACCAACCAAGACCACAGCCAACCTCCACCACACGCTCGCCATCAGCGTGAGACTCGTCGAGCTGCAGCAACATCCCACCAAAGTAGGAACCAAAATCCCGCAGTCACAAAAGGAAGTTCCGTGTGCTGAGACGCAGTTTTAATCTGAACGAGGGTGGGGTTAGGCTGGACATAGGGAGGAAATGCTGCACCAGTGGCTGCCCCATCCCTGGAGGTTCAAGGCCAGGTTTGACGGGGCTTGGAGCAACCTGATCTAGTGGGAGGTGTCCCTGCCCAGGGCAGGGGGGTGGAACGGGATGATTTTTAAGGTCCCTTCAACCCAAACCACTCTGTGATCCATGATAAAGTATGAAATGTCTGTATATGCCTCTGAGCAAGTACCTTCACCTTTCGCATGCAGACCAGGGATCATTTACCTTCCACTGTGATTAGCCCGGAACAGCACACAATGTATAATTAGTCCAGCCGTGGGCTGGGACTCGCGCATCCGGGCTAAAATACTGGCTGTGCTGCTGGTTTCTGCTGTCACCTGGGGAACGGTCTGTCCCCAGGAAGTTTTCTTATTTGGTGACTGTGCAAAATAAATCAGCTAAGCTGGTGGCAGAGATTAGGGCCAGGATCCAGCCCTTCCTCCAGCCCTCATGTTGCTGTGTGACCCCTGGGTTGCTGGTCCTGTGTCCCCACTGCCCCGGCACGGGTCGGCTTCGGGGGACAGCAGACAGGGACTGAATTCCTTTAGGACAGAGGGGGTTTAAATTGATTCTCCGCAGCTCGTGCCAGCACCCAGCGCACCAGGGCTGAGCCACGGGGCTGCCTGCGAAGCCTCTTCTCCTGCCTGCACTGGGGTGTCGCTGGCACAGTCCTCACCAGCCCTCCCAGCATCGCTCGCTCTATGCTGAGTATGGGTTTTTCAAACATAAGTATCAATATTCTTAATGAAAAAATAATTTTTTAATAAAAAAGAACTTTTTAAAAAGTAAAGCCTCGGGTTTGTGCAAGAGCAAACCTGCAAAGATGTGGCAACCTCTGGCTCTAACCGCTTGCTTGCTTGGAGTTACAAATACATCCAGTTTTCCAGCTCAGAAATACACGTGTGTGAGGACCCGGGCATCTGTCGAGCTCGGGATCTGCGCAAAGGCCGGGGCAGTCGTTTTAGCCCACCAGCTGGATGAGTTACACAGCCGGAGGCGGGAGCTGGGCTGAGCACGGACACTGCATTCGGGTGCCGGAGCTCACGCCTCGGTGCCTGCGTGCAGGACGGCGCCAGAGCAGGTGATGCTCAGCCTGTCCTGCATCGCACCCATGGGACAAGGTGCTGGGAGCTGCCACAGCCACCTTCTCCTCATTCTTGGTTTCTCAGTCTTCAACCCAAATCGTGCCTCCTGCAGCTTCAGTCCCTTCACTTTAGTCTGTCCAGAAGTTTTTTCCTCTGGAAGAGCAAAGCTGGGATGAGCCACCCCCACCTCGTGACAGCTGCCCTCATCCTACCTGCTCTTCCGCTGCATTTTCCCTGGGCTCAATGGTCGCTGCTGGTGGCGGTGGAGGGGACCACGCTCAGTTCAGAGTCCTCTGACAAGGAATTTGATAAAAACAATCCACCTATCTGGCTGCTTCTCCCCAGCTTTGCAGGAGGATGGAGTTAAGCAGGCTGAAGTTCAGAGGGCAAGTGCTCCTGAGCCTAGGACACCCTCGGCCGGGAGCCCTCTCCTGCCCGCAGAGCTGCTGAATCACCACCACCCCGGCTCACATCGCTCATACTGATCTGTATGTCAAAGATCAGACTTTAAAGATCCTCCTGTAGCCATCGGGACAGCATGTGCCGAGTGAGGGCAAACAGTTTTGGGGGCAGCAATGTCCCCCCAGCACTCGGCATCTCTGCCTTCCCACTCAGCCTCTGGCGTGATGCGGGGCAAGGTGTCCCCTTGTCACTTGGTGGCCCAAAACCATCACGTCCCTGTCCGGATCAGCCCCTTGCACTCGCTGTTAGAAGTCCCCCCACTTCCAGCACCAAACCTATTTATTCTCCTGGGACTCGGCCGCTTTTGGAGTCCATCACCACATTAAAATACTCAGCATATATTTAATACTTCTGCATATATTTAAAAAAAAACCCAAACCTGCCCATCCCAGATTGCACTGAAGAGAAAAGCAGCCCCTAATCTGGTAAAAGACAAACTCTTTTCTTTCCCTGGGGTGGAAATAAGTTCCTAAGGGAGACTGGCTGAAAAGAGATGAGATGAGTCATTTCTTCGCTGCTGAAGCTGTATTCAATCCCAAGCACCTCGAATTCCGATTAAAAGACAGGAGACCGAAAGCATGGGGGTTCACACAGCACAAAGCACAAGAGCTCATTTTCCTGGAGATGAAAGAGCTGTGAATTAATCCCCTGTATCACCTACTCCCCCAGGATGGGCTCAGCTGCCTTCAGCCCTCGCTCCCCGCAGCCAGGAGCTATTTTTTCCTGTTCTTGCTAGTGTCAATATGTTTCTTTAAATATCTTTTCAGAGAGGCTATATATATAGCCCCACTCTGGTACTTTGAAAGGAGCCTCATTTCCTGTGTAAGAACTGAAGTTCTTGGCAAAGCTGCTGGCGACTGCAGCATCTGAACCACAAAAATTGTTTTTTTGCAGTAGTAAAATGGTATTTCATCCGCCACTGGGAGTTGCACTAAGCCGGGTCTGGTCTGAAACCAACGGGCCTGCTGTGGATGGGAGATACAGTGCCATATTACCAATTATGCAAATGATGGGGGAAAGGGATTAATTGCATTAATAGCAGTGGTCAGGCTGCAATGGGGCCTGACCGTGGCACAGCCCATGGCAGGAACCGGAGCGTGCACAGAGATGCTTTCAACCTGCTTTTGGCCGTGAAAAGTTCTGGTTCTGACATCACCAGGATTTACTAACCAACACTGGGTGAGGAACAACCCAAAAAAAAGCCCATTTCATTTGATTTGACAGCATTTTGTGCCCAATACATTTTCTCCTTCTTCGTGCACGGTCTCTGCGCGCCTGGGTTTTGCGAGGCCTCCTCCAGCAGCAGAGCAGGAAAGAAACCAGCTTTCCAGCCGCTGCGAGATGGCGGTGTGACGGCTCAGGGATACTTGGGACCTTAAAAACCTTTTGGAGTAGACGGGGCATTGTCTGCCTTCAGCATGCCGCATCTTCCCGCTGGGAACGTGCTGCCTCTCCCTGCCGTAGGGTTTGACACCCCTCTGCACCCCGTCGGGGACCTCTCACCATAGGAGCAACGATGCAGAGAGCTCAGCAATCCTCTTCCGCTGCCAACATGTCTTCCCAGGGTAATTTCTGAGTCATAAATTGCTTTTATTGCTGGTCCAGCAGCAATACACGGCCCTAAGGATGCGGCGTGCAAATATGCAAGAGAAGGCGGTGGCCGCGGACAACCCAGGTGGTCCACGTTTCTCTTTGCTGCTCGGTGACTTTCTCAGGAAAAAACTGCAGACAAAGAAGATAAAGTGCAATTTCTTTTAATTTTGCTGGAGGAATTTTAAAGAAGTGTCTCCTCCCACTCTCAGGACAGATCACCCTTGGGATTGTTCCCCCGTGGACAAGTGCCCAGGGACCCTGTAGGGCACGTAACCTTGGTACAAGGCAGCACGTTGTCTTCTGGCCCAAAGCCCCAGCAGACACGAGCTCCGGGGGACAAGCACGAAACTTCTGTCCCCTTCTGCAGCCCCAGGCGCTATTTCCGCTGGTGCTGCATGGGTATCCTCATCGCTGGCACCCAGCATCGCCTCTGGACCAGCAGCCCATGCTCACAACGAAGCATGGTCAGGGCATCGGAGCAACGCTCAGGACAGCGGGAAATACAGGAGTTATGCTGTCGTCTTTGCAGCCCAGGAGACAAACTGCAATCACAGCATACTGCTCTCCTTCCACCCAGGAGCCATGGGGACAGGAACCAGGACCGGAGCTGAGACCTGCTGAGACTCCAAGGACACTTCCCCCATCGTCGCTTTCTGAGCGTATTTGTCCCTTTCCAGCATTTGGTTTCCCAAAAGAGGGAAGGGGCCAGTGCTGGCCACGTCCCCGCTGGGAACGAAGGGCAATTCCCCACGGCAGCCCGAAACACGAGTGAAGAAGCAGCACAGCCTGGAGGTTCACCCTGCTGTGCATCCTCTGTGCCAGGTCGAAGTCCTGCGTCCTTTTGACTCCGTTTTCACCCGCAATGGCTTGGTTCATCCAAGCCCTGAACATCTGGTCTTCACCAAACCAGCCAAGCGAGGCAGCATAGAACGAGATTCGCTCCGTGGCAGCATCACGGCACAATGATGCCTGCTGAGGACCACTGTGGTGAGGAGAAGGGGATGGAGACCCAAGGAGGGAAGATCCCAATGCACCAACCTAAATGAGAAGGTCTTCAGACCTTCCATACAGAGCTCCAGCACCAGGACATGCTCCTCAATAAAACCAGGAGAACTCTAGTATCACATGAAATACACACATTTATCTCAATATATGGCAGAATTTTCACTTTTGGTGTTTTTTCTCCTCCCTCGGTGACCTTTGCTCTGCCAAAGATTTACTGTACAAAGGTTGAGGCAATGAGCAGTGAATCACAGCAAGTGAAACACCAGCAAATGGGAGACAGTTTGTCGCAACACTCGTCCCCTCCACGGAGGTGATGCACCCCGCATGCCTGGGCATCTGCAGGAGAGCAGAACTTGCAGGATTTGGTGTCCCCATTGCTGAACTTCCTGTGAAAACTGTCAGCATTGACAGCAAAAGAAAAGGGGAGCTCTTGGGCATGTGTCCAAACCAGATGGTCCGATTTCTGCGGTTCGCACTGAGCAGCTCTCGCCCGGCAGGCAGCAAGGACCACGCGCAGCAGCACGACGGCAGGGACACTGCGTTTTGGCATGGCCTCAGGTTTCTCACATTTGCATCACCAGGAAAACCAAGACACTTGACCAACCGTGGGAGAAGAAGAGAGGCCACCGGGAAAATTTATTCCCATTTTTCCCCAAGCCAACAGATGGACGTTGTCAAGACAGACATCATTGTGCAACACGATGACCACCACAAAAGCATCCCACCACCAGAGTTTTCCACCACCATACGAGTGTCCCACTACCAGAATGTCCCACCACCATGAGAGCATCCAACCACTTGAATGTCCCACCACCACCACCGTGTCCCACCATCAGACCTTCCCAGCATCAGAATGTTCCACCACCACCACCAGATTGTGCCACCATCACCACCAGACCTTCATAGGATGCTCTTGTTTTTCCAAGCTGCATCTCAAACCACATAAACCGTGTGGTGCCAAACCCACGCAGGTGTTTTTCAGGCTCACTAAAGGCCCATTTTGACACACTTTCTGCCTGTTTGGGCTCTTTTAGCCCAGAATGGTCTTTCTGGTGAGTGTGCTGCTGTCACAAGACAGGCAGGTTTGGAGGTGAGGAGGGAATGAGCCTGTAAATGCAGAAACATGGGTAAAACCTTCATTTTAAAGGCTATTTGACAGATTAAACTTAAGAAAAGTTTGAGAAAAGTCACTTTCAAAAAAAAAAAACCAACAAAAAACCAAACAACCCCAAACCCCACAAAGTTTCTATAAAAAAAACCTCAGAAAGAAGAAGTTTGACAAAACTGTGGGTGACCAATGTGCGGAAGATCTGAGGGGTGGGTGCCTGGCAAGTTCCCTAAACTGGAGAGAAAGAGAATTATGCAAAAAAAAAACAAAAAAAAGAAAAAAAAAAGGAAGAAAGGAAATTGCCCAGAGCTGAACACACAGAAGAAGGAAAAGCCAGGCAGGGACTGAACTCCTAAAAACACATGCCGTGTCATTTGCCTGCAAATCAGACGAGGAAGATTAAATCCTGCTCGCAGGGACGTGGCAGGCGGCACGAGGGCTGGCGGTGCCGGGTGCCGCCTGCGCCGCTCCTCCAGCCAAACTTCTCCGCCCTTCCCAAGGGAGCAGCGGCTCTCAGGGAGCATGAGGGAAGTTTGGGGATGCCGTGGGGTGGTTTGCTGCCCCATGGGACCAGGCAGACGATCGCATGCACAAACTAGACCCGGTTCCACCTCTAGTGCTATAAATAATTGATTTTTGAGGTAACTTGAGCAAGGAAGACTCCCTGCGCACAATCTCGCATCCAACCTTAACTCCTGATGTCTCTTTTTCGGCAAAAAAAACCTCCTCAGAGCTGATCCTTGGTCGTTATTTACATCACCCACGTGCCGTTCCGCCGTTCCCTCCCCGGTCTCATCCAGGTCCTGCTCCCCCTGTGCCGCTGCCACTTCTCCTGCCTCAGTTTCCCTTCCCCTCCCACGGCAGGTCAGGATGGCACCACTCCGCCATTCCTTCCTGTCCCTGTCCCCAGCTCCTCTTCCCCCTCCCGGTGCCTTCTCCAGGCATCTTCCCAGCCGCTTCCAAGCTTTCCCCAAATCACCAGCTTTGCACCCCAAAGCACCCTGCTGCCCTCCCCAGCTCTGCCGCCACCTTCCCCTCGTGCAGGACATCAAACGTCACTGAAAACACAGGTGAAGGGCAGAGAGGTCCCGGCCGGGTGCTGGATGCTGCTGGGGAGCAAACAATGGCGGCTTTTCAACGCGTCGGTCGGTGCCTCTTCCCAGGAGGCAGCCGCTGCCCCGTGCCCATGTCCCCGAGGTCACCCGCAAGGGAGTGACCAGCGCCATGTCCCTTCCATGGGGAGTGGCTGCCATGTCCTGAGGGAGCGAGAGGGCGGAGAGGGCGCGGGCTGGAGGGGACACCTGGCTCCGGCGGGGCTCCGAGGCCGGATGCCACCAGCCACCCATGTCAGCCACCACGCGGCCCCGGCTGGGGATGGGTTGGTCCCCTCGGCCCTGCAGCAAGGCCAGGCCCGAGCCCCTCGCTCTCCACCCGCGCTGGGACAGCCGGGGCAGGGCCCAGGTGCCCCGGTGCCATCACGCCCCCGGGGGCCGTCACGCCCTGCTGTCCCCAGGCCACCGCCCTCCGGGCTCCTCTGGCGGGCTCGGCCACAGCCCGGGGCCCAGGCGCGAGGGGACACGGGGGTCCCACCCCCCGCCCGCCACGGTGACCCGCTGCCCTCAGGGTGGGTGGAGCCAGCCCCGCCCCGGCCACCCCAGCCACTGCCACCTGCCTGGGGCAGCCCCGCCCACTCGGCCACGCCCCTTCACCTGAGCCGG
>VZSF01006662.1:0-18700 GCA_013398295.1 Chionis minor | reverse complement strand
GACCTTTGGTAATGGGGGGTCTTGGCAATGGGGGGGACCTTGGTAATGGGGGAGTTTGGCAATGGGGGGGGCCTTGGCATCAGAGGGGGCCTTGTCAACAGGGGACCCTTGATAATGGTGAGGGTCCTTGGCAATGGGGGAGTCCTTGGTAATGGGGGGGGCTTCTTGGCATTGACGGAGACCCTTGGTATTGGGGAGGGGAGGCTTGGAAATAGAGGGGACTTGGCCGTGGGGGGACCTTTAGCAATGAGGGGGCGCTCTTGGTAATGGGGAGGGGCAGTTGGTAATGGGGGGACCCTTGGGTTAACGCTATGGCTTTGTGATTTCTTTTCCCAAGGCTGCGGACTCTGTGCTCCGTCCCGGAGCGGCTCCAGCCTGTCTCGTTTTGCCGGTGAGAATGAAGAAGAGGTATTCCGTCCCCGAATGGGCCAGAGAACTGACCCCTGAACAGAGGGAGAAGAGACTCAAGTCTCTGGGGGCAGCATTTCCTGAGGACCGCATAGAACGGACCTTCTACTTGGCCTGCACAGGTAGTAGAAAGCCTAATTTAGTCTATTCTCAAGGGCAAAACTAACGCAAAGTACCAGCATGCAGCAATTAGCTTAAGCGGTGTGACCATGGGGACAGTGTCCCTCCGCAACAGGCTGGATTACGCACTCTGCCTCCGAGTGAGGGGTGGCAGCTGCCCTCTTTACAGCGTGTCAAGCTGTTGGCCCCTTCGTACCTCGGGATGAGGAATAGCAAGGGAAGTCGCGTTGCCTGGTGCTGAATGTGTCTTGTTCTCCTGTCCCGGGCTGTATGGAAAAGGAGAGCAGAGAGCAGGCGCCTGTCGCTGCTGACAGGCCGTGTTAAGCCTAGCGGTTCTCTGCAGGCTCATACTTCATCTCGCAAACATTTTCAGGGAGGAATCCTGCTGCTCCGGCCCATGGCAGCCAGGGTGCTGCCTCTTCGTTTCCTTCCTTTTGCTGTTTTTGAGCAGTCTCCTGACCTTCCTTCTCTCTGGTGCAGCTGATATTATAGACCCGTACATCCCTCCCGAGGGCGATGCCCGCTTGACTTCCCTGTCCAAAGATGGGCTGAAGCAAAAGATGGAGAAGCTGAAGCAGACTGCCGCCTCCCAGCTCGCGTACGTACCTCCTTTTTGATTAGTCTGTGGTGCAGAAGTTTGCTCGGTTCTGTCTTGCGGTGGTGAGATGGTGCGTTGTGTTTTCTACCAACTTTGTCCCTTGTTGCTGTTGTACCGTTTAACCAGGAGTCCCTGGCGTGCGAGTGAGCACAGGGCACCTGTCCTGGTGTGAATGGATGCAGCGCGTGAGCTCCTTTTCTTGGGGATTCTTTGGGTTTGCAGCACTACATCTGTTTTGTGAGCACCTGGAGATTATGTCTTAGTGGGGAGTCTCCAGTTCTCGGTTGCTGCCTGGTAAAAGCCGGGCTTGAACGGGACAAGATCTCTGTCATCATCCGAAACACGTGAGGCACTTCGAAGTCGTTCTTTACTTGCTGTAGAGTTTTTCTTGTCTTTTCAGCTTGCGGAAGGTGAAAGATCACGATCCAGATTTCAGCACTAAAACCTTTCCGGAGAAGGCGCAGGAGATATTTATCGAAGCTCACAATTGCCTGGCAAAGTAAGACCCCTTCTCTGGCTGACGTGGTTACGTATGACCTGCTTCTCTTTGCTTATATGCTCTGATTTCCTTCCTTGTCTTTCTAATTGTTGTACCTCCTTTGCGACGAGTACTTTATCTTTTGCTGCCCCTGGCTGTGAAGAGTAGAGCCTTGGAGATCTGGTCAGCACTCGCCTGCTTTTGATAACGAAAAGCGGGTTGCAGAAAATTCATCTTGACCTGACGTGCAGAGGAGACGAGCTGTTGCACCACCGGTGTTATCAGCAGATGAGTGGGTGGTTGGTGCTGTTCAGAATCGTGTTGCAGGGAATTGTTTGGATATGAAATGACACTCCACTGGCTTGCTCTGCTTTCCAGTAATAGAACAGATTTCAGAACTGCATCGTTCTTGGTTACAATTCCAAACATTTAGGTCATAACTGGCTTCCAAAGATGATGTTGTGTCTTTCCCTGAAATCTCGTCGACCAGCTTGCGTTTGTGTTCTGATTTCGTGCTGAGATCACAGCTGAGAATTTAGCTTTTTCTGTTTTGCCAGTAGATTGTGTGTTCTCTGGGGAAGCAGGAATTTGTGAGTAAGCCTCTTTACAATATGTGTATTTGAGTAACTGGGTGTGTTTCACTTCCAGTTTTAACAAGCAGAAACTTCACTCCCTGGTGACGGAGCGCTGCTACCCGGTAAGTGTTTGTCTGGATGTAGCGTGTCCTTGATTTTTTCTGTGGTTTCTAAGACTCTCTAAACCTGATCGTGTGTCTCATTTTTTTATGAATTCAATAAAGAGAGCAGGGAGGGAAAGCGCAAGTCTAAGTCACAGCTAATGAATAAATACTTCATTGTATATAGTAGTTTGCTTGTCATTCAATTCGCATCTTAATTAAGTTGGTGCTTCTTAATTTCTTTATAGGAAATGGTCCGTGGGAACAGGTACAAAACCATCCGGTGGAGATTTGTGGAGTCGCTGGAGCCTCCGAGAGTGGTTCACGTTCGATGCAACAGCATTGTGAACCGAGGCAACCTGTATGGCCAGGTGACGGTGCGGATGCACACGCGACAGGTACGTCCCCTAGCGCTCCTTGCGCTTCCCAGCTGACTCCGACCTGCTGCCAGCCCAACATACGTTTCTCGGCGCTTTTAACAGATTCTGGCAATCTACGACCGTTTTGGGCGGCTGATGTACGGAGGGGAGCAGGTGCCCAAGGACATTTTGGAGTATGTTGTGTTTGAGAAGTACCTGGTCAACCCATACGGCACGTGGAGGATGCACGGCAAGATCGTTCCAGAGTGGGCTCCACCGAAGGAGCCCATCGTTAAGGTAATGCCACCGGGAGAAGGCAGCAGCGTGGCTTTTGTCTGGGAAACATAGGTCCCTCGTTAATTCTGGACAAAACCAAAGCTGAGCTTCCTGTAAGGGGAAGGCAATGGATTCATCTGCAGGCAGACTTATTTATTACAGCGGCATTATCAGCCTCTAGCACCTCTCGTGATGGCTGTCGTATATCATAACCACCAGGCACTGCATTTAGTCCCAGGAGGTCTTTGCCAGTTGCACGCTTCTGTCTTAGTCGTGACCGATAGTTTTTCTGCTGCTTCTGAAGGTTTTACGCCTGGTTGCAGCTGTGTTTTGGTCCCGCCAACTGTTGGATATTGCCCTTTATTATAGAATAAAGGGAAAAGCTTGGTGCAGGTAACTTTGGGCCATTAGTGCTGCGTGAAAAATGAGTCTCTGTACCTTGAGAGAGATGGATTCCGCTCTCAACTATACAGCGAGTTGGGTTTTAAGCTGGCTGATTGTTCCTGGATGGATTCTGCTCTCAACTATACAGCAAGTTGGGTTTTAAGCTGGCTGATTGTTCCTGGATGGATTCTGCTCTCAACTATACAGCAAGTTGGGTTTTAAGCTGGCTGATTGTTTCTGTACCAGTTTTTCAGGGGTAACAGAGGACTTCACTCAAGTCTATAGGGTGTTTGAGGTCTCCATCTGGAATTTTATATATATGTACATATGCTTGCGTTAGGATAACCTGGAAGCTGTAATAGGAGGCTGAGGGCATTTGACACCTCTGTGACAATTTAGGGGGTTACTGCTCGCTGTGCGTAGCCTGGCAGAGCGATGCAGGTGCTCTGTCTTCCCATGTTACTAAAAACGTCCTCGAGAGGAAGGAGGTGAGAACTATGGTGTAGTACAAGGCATGTCATCCCATTCCCCCTCTGTGTCCTCCCCCATGCTGTTGCCATCTGGTCACCTTCCTGTGCAAGGCCTTTGCGTTGCCAGAACTCCCCGCTGGCCCTTTTTCATGCTCTGTAACATGAAGGATTCCTGTTACACCAGTTCGGAGCTGCTCTGTGTCATGCTGGTTTTGTTCCTTGCTTTTTCAGACCGTGATGATTCCTGGCCCAACCTTGAATCCCTCACAAGAGTATGAAGAAATGAAGTAGGAAGTCCCAGCGCCCGTACAGAGACAGCAGCGCAAACCAGCCTGCGGGGGAGAAGTGGAGAATGTCGGTGGATACAGCGGGTTGGATATGGCTGTGCCCTTCCAGTGTGCAAACCGCAAACAAAGTGGCTTCGGAAATGGACTCAGAAGTTGTCTTTAAAGGAGGGAGAGGGGCCTGGGAGGGGGATTCAGGTGAGCTCTGAGAAGAGCTTTATTCTGTCCAGGCAGACTTTGTGTGCTGCAGCGTAACCCTCTCTGTGTTTCTGTGAAGACAAGAAGTCTGTTCTCTTCAGGATCGCGCTCTGGGCTAACCGCTGTCCTGAACTTGCATCCTGAGAGCCTTGGCAGCAGAAGTCTGTCCAGACGTGGGATATTTGGCACTTCCATGGGAAGTGTCCTAGACCTGGTGGGCTTTCATTAAAATTTGCAGCGGAAGGTGTTGGCATTTTCTTTTCCTATCCTCTTTTCCCCTCTGTACTGATTCCCAGACTACTTCTTTTTTCTTGTTTTAACAGAAAACAGGGAAGAGCAGCAAGCATGCTTTAAACCAAATTCTGGGTGGGTACTGCAATGGGACCCTGCTGGGTGGGTGGTTGGTAATGGCTGCAGCACAGCGCTCCTAACTTAATAAAATTTGTGGACTTCTGAGGTCAGTGTTTGTGTCAACCGGTGCCTTCTTGGAAAGGCAGCGTCTCTCACAGCTGGTGGGGTTTGGTGCCTTTGTTACAGGCGCTGGTGATGTTGTTAGTGAGTGGCTGGCACCATCCTGTGGCCGTGATGACATTCGCATCGGGTCCCCTGGTGGTGCAGACTGTGTGGGTCGGGGAAACGCCTCGCCAGGGGTTACCTCCTTCTGTGGCTGGGAGAAAGCCAGGGCACTCTGCCGACCTGGTCTTACTCCGTTTTGCTCGGGTACGTTCCGTTTACTCTTAGCCACAGAGCAAAATATTCACTAGTCCTCAAACAACGAGGCATTTTCTTTTTCAACCTTGTCTTGCTTTTAAGCTCGGCCGTTTTCCGGAGCTTGTGAGAGTTGAGTGCAGTTTTTTCTTCTTCCCTGAAAGAGATACTACAGAGCATGCAGTGAAAGAGTTACGGCTCCTTACGCTTGCGGAGTTGTTCCGTGTGTCTTATGAATGATGTTCTTTCGAAAGGGCAGAATATCATCTTTATGCTCTGTTAGGAGAGGAGCCAGCGATGGAATCCCTTTCATCTTTTTGGAAATCGGAGGGGTGTCACAATCTGTCTGCCTTTCCTGAAAGAACCTACTATATTGAGCCTTCTTCCTACGCTTCATTCACGAGCTGAGGAGAGATTCAGTGCTCCAGCATATGCGAGAGGGGCTGGGAGCTAAAATAAATTGGCGTGAGCTGCCTGGTTTGTGTCTGTTGTGACTCAGGCAGCTTACAGGCAGGTACGGATGGGATTCCTCAACCCAGACCTACAGACAAGGTTTTTCAGCTCCGGCTCTGAATGAAAAGAGCCGGTTTTCTGCTGGAGTGGCCGACTTTTCTGGCAGAATGGCCTTTCCTTCCAGCCTAGCAGCATGTGGCTCCCTGTCTCCTTTGCCAAAAATCAAACCTCTGCAACTAAACCACTTCTGTTCCCCCGTTTCCTTCACGCCCTCACTGCTTTCTGGTGTCCTTGAGCCCGTTTAGTGTCTCACCCACGCCCCGTAAATCAGCCACTACGAGCACCCTTTGTAGATAATACTTTTTATTTTCTGTATGTACACTTACTTACACAATTGGGTGATGGTTTGACGGTCAGCGCTGACGACCACAGACAGCACACTACAGCAACGCCGCTTTCTAAGGAGAGTGGAAATAAACGACAAAGGAATGTCAGGATGAGCCCTGAGCCCCGGCCTTGCGTGGAGATCGGAGGGAGAACCGAAACCTTCGCTGCTGCTCTCTCTGGTTTGATTTGCTTCCGTCTAAGTGGAGCAGAGGGACAAATCTGGGGAGATTGGAGGCTTTGTTGTTTTCCAGCTGCTGCCTTCCCGATCCTGAGGCTTCTCCTCATGCTTATGGCCACGTCCCTTGTGCCTTTTGTGAGTGGGAGGGTGGGAGTAACGGCAAACCCGGGAGCCCTGTCTGATGCTCGGGGGATCGTAGTGCCTCCGTGGTCTCGGCATCTTCTCTGTCATACAGGAGTCTGCCTGCATCTCTGTCCCAGGGGAGCAGGAGCTGAAATGTGGGATGACAAAAGGCACCCAGCGCTTCGACAGGTGGGCTGTAAAAGTGCAGGCTTGCTAGTGCCAGTGGGAATGTTGACGGAAAAAACTCTCCTGTGATGGGAAGGCGAGCCCTGGGCGTGCTCGTACGCATGGAGAATGTACACACGTGCACACACGGTACGGGCGAAGAAGAAACCAGCAACGACAAAGTGCTTTGAAAAGTGACTGGCATTGTTCGTTAAGACAAACACTGTTACAGCTGAGTTGCTGCAAGAATTAGAAGCGGAGCAACGCTGTAGAGTTCGAGGGGGAGGTCAGTGGAGGGAATACCCAGCTCTGCCTTCGTGGATGCAGAGGGATGCAGAGGTTCCCAAAAGCAGAGCGGTGGAGTGGCCGGAAGGTGGGTTTGTCCCACCCAGGTCAGGCAATGGAAGAGGGGTGATGGTGGCCATTGCCAAACTGCAGCGCCGAAGCCCTGGGCTGGCGTTGCTGGAGTGGTGCAGGGCAGAGAGGTTTGCTTGGCACGCGCACAAGTCCTGCGCTGGCTCGGTGACTTCGGAGGATGCTCAAAAATAAATGTGTCAAGGAAACAAAACGTGGGGCTGGCTGGGAGCAACATCTCTTTCCCCCAGGCTTCAGAACTGCCTGGTGCTCGCGGTGCTACAGGAACCACCCTGGCTTAAATGGAGGTGACAGCAGCACCAGGGGACATCGGCTGGGCTGCGGGAACTCCGGAAAGCAATTTTCCTCCCAGTCACACCGTTGCTGCCCCTGGTTTGACTCTCCCCTTGTTTCAGCGTCCAGCTTGCTGAGGCTGCGGGACCCCATGTTTTGGGGTGTCGGGAAAACCGTTCCTCTCTGGGCCGGAAGCACAAAGCTCCCCGTGTGGCAGGAGGATGTTCACCTGCTGGAGAACTTGTGGGTGAGGGTCTCGAGCTAGCAAGCTGGAGCTTGGTGCCCGCTGCGTTGCTGGAAGCGAGCGAGGCTGGCGCCACGGGTGTGTTAACGTATTTTGGTGTCCCACCTGGACCAAGGAGGCCCTGCGCTGGGCCAGGTGCCTGTGGGTTAGCGATGGGTGGCGTTTGCAGGCTGCTGCCTGGCTTAAGCGCTTCGATGAAGGCAGGAGATGTTAATTGTTCCCTCACTGTGCTGGTCCCCAAGCCTGGCTGGTTGACGGCCACCGCTGGAGCGCGCTGGGAGTGTGGCCGCGCCGTTGGCTTTGGTGGACGCTTCTGTCCCCGTCTGGGCTGCGCAGGTAGGGAGCCGCCTTCGGCTCAAGGCTTTCTGTGGGTGAAAGCCGTGTCTGCACCCAGCTGGTGGCCAGGCGGAGGCAGCTACTCCATGTCCCACGGGCAGACATCATGGTGGCTTTCACTCGTGCCCCTGCCTCTGTCCTGGCGACTCGCCCCGGCTCTGCTCTGCCGGTGGGGAGCAGGGGGGGGATCCAGGCTCTCCACCTCCCACGGACACACCTCGGAGCTTTTCCTCGTGTCTGTGCTGGGCTTACCAGATGCTGGCGGAGCCTCTTCTGCCTCCCAGGGACAAACCTCGGCTACGCTGCCACCTGGGCTGGGGCTGCTGCCCGCCGTGGGAGCCGTGGTGCTCCCTCCCCGAGCCAGCAGCTCTGTCCCGGGGCGCTGCGGGGGCTGGATGCCCGGCAGGATGCGGCACAGGGGCTTGTGCTCAGCCCCGCCATCAGATCTGCCCTTGGATTTGTTCAGCAGGGCTGTTGGAGACACGGCGCTGGCTCCTGCCACGGGCTTTGACTTCCCTGTCCCTGTGGGGGATGCTCTGCCGGCTCCCTGCGGGTGCACAGCGCGCTCGAAGCTTTCCTGCACCACGCCAGTGGGCTCTGCTGCTTCCCAGGGGCAAACATCAGATTTCCTGCTCTCCGTGCTGTCGGACTTCTTGGAAGGCTCTTTCCCCATCGTGGTTTGCAGGGAGGGCTCCTCAGTGCCCAGGCTCTCCCAGGGGCAGACGGCCTCGCGCTCGCTGCTCCTCTTCTCTGGCGCTTTGGAGGCACAGGCTTTTTTTGGTGGGAAGCTTGTCTTATCCCGGGCTGCTCCTTTCTCTGGCAGAGGTGCAGCCACCTCCCAGGGGCAGATTTCTGCTTTCCCACCAGCTTCGACCTCCTGAGCCTCCCAGGGACAGACCTCTGCCTTTGGGCTCTCCACGCTCTGGGATCCCTTTGAAGGCGATTTGGGAAGAGCTGGGCTCCTGGCAGAGGGTTTTTCTGGGGGCTGCTCTGTTCCCAGACTCTCCCAGGGACAGATGGACTCACGGTCTCCACTTGCTTTCTGCTTTTTTCCATTCTTGTCATCTCCAATGTCTTTATGGGGATTTTGACTTTTAGAAGGGCTTCTGCTCCCTATGGACAGACCATTTTTGTCCTGTCTTGGTTTCTCTTTCCCTGCTGGTGGAGCAGCCACCTCCCAGGGGCAGATTTCTGCTTTCCCACCAGCTTCGACCTCCTGAGCCTCCCAGGGACAGACCTCCACCTTCAGGCTCTCCACGCTCCGGGATCCCTTTGAAGGCAATTTGGGAAGAGCTGGGCTCCTGGCGCAGAGTTTTTCTGGGAGCTGCTCTGTTCCCAGGCTCTCCCAGGGACAGACCTCCGCCTTCAGGCTCTCCACGCTCTGGGATCCCTTCGAAGGCGATTTGGGAAGAGCTGGGCTCCTGGCGCGGGGTTTTTCTGGGGGCTGCTCCATTCCCAGGCTCTCCCAGGGACAGATCTCCTCCTTTATGCTCTCCACGCTCTGGGATTTCTTCGCGGTGCCTTTCAGCAGCTCTGGGCTCCTTGTGCCATACTCTGTGGAGGAGCCCTCCGTGTCTGTGCTCTCCCAGGGGCAGATGGACTCACGGTCTCCACTTGCTTTCTGCTTCTTTCCAGACTTGCTATCTCCAAACTTTTTAGGGAGATCTTGACTTTTAGAAGGGCTTTTGCTCATCGTGAACAGGCCGTTTTTGTCCTGTCTTGATTTCTCCTTACCTGATGGTGGAGCAGCCGCCTCCCAGGGGCAGATTTCTGCTCTATCGGTGGACTCGACCTCCTGAGCCTCCCAGGGACAGACCTCTGCCTTCAGGCTCTGCACACTCTGGGATTCCTTTGAAGGCGATTCGGGAAGAGCTGGGCTCCTGGCAGAGGGTTTTTCTGGGGGCTGCTCTGTTCCCAGGCTCTCCCAGGGACAGACATCTGCCTTCAGGCTCTCCACGCTCTGGGATCCCTTTGAAGGCGATTTGGGAAGAGCTGGGCTCCTGGCGTGGGGTTTTTCTGGGGACTGATTCATTCCTGGACTCTCCCAGGGACAGACCTCTGCCTTCAGGCTCTCCACGCTCTGGGATTCCTTTGAAGGCAATTTGGGAAGTGCTGGGCTCCTGGCGCGGGGTTTTTCCGGGTTCTGCTCCGTTCCCAGGCTCTCCCAGGGACAGACCTCTGCCTTCAGGCTCTCCACGCTCTGGGATTCCTTTGAAGGCAATTTGGGAAGTGCTGGGCTCCTGGCGCGGGGTTTTTCCGGGTTCTGCTCCGTTCCCAGGCTCTCCCAGGGACAGACCTCTGCCTTCAGGCTCTCCACGCTCTGGGATTCCTTTGAAGGCAATTTGGGAAGTGCTGGGCTCCTGGCGCGGGGTTTTTCCGGGTTCTGCTCCGTTCCCAGGCTCTCCCAGGGACAGATGGCCTCTCGCTCGCTGCTGCCCTTCTCCAGGCATCTCACCGGACTGACCAACGCTGCCTGGCGCGTGATGCGCTTGTCCCCCCTTGAAGACCCCCCCGGACCCTGCTTTGCCCGTGGTTGATCGGAGGGAGGTGCAGCCCCTTCCCAGGGGCAGATTTCTGCTTTCCCACCAGCTTCGACCTCCTGAGCCTCCCAGGGACAGACCTCTGCCTTCAGGCTCTCCACGCTCTGGGATCCCTTCGAAGGCGATTTGGGAAGAGCTGGGCTCCTGGCGTGGGGTTTTTCTGGGGGCTGCTCCATTCCCAGGCTCTCCCAGGGACAGATCTCCTCCTTTATGCTCTCCACGCTCTGGGATTTCTTGGGCTCTGCTTTGGAGCTCTCCAGGCTTTTCCTAAGGAGCTTTGCAAAGATCCTGCTGTCTCTCCGCTCAGGCCAGCGTCCACCCATCTCTGCCAGCTTTGCTTTGATATCCTCAGGTCCTCCAGATCCTGGTTTGTTTTCCCCTTTGGAAGCCTCATGTGTGTCCTGACTCAGTCTCTCCTTCCCCAACGGAGCTGCAGGCTCTTCCCAGGGGCAGATTTCTGTCTTAGGAAGTGGCTCATCCTCCTCTTCCCATGGACAAATGTTGGCCTTTTTGCTATCCGTGGTTCCTGTTTGCTTGGATGACGTTTTGGGCAGAGCTGGGTGTTTTGCCACGAGCCCCATGACGGGCTGCTCTGCACCTTCCCCAGGGCTGGGGGACCCTTGTTGGCTGCTCCCCTTGTCTGCAGCCGGAGCCATCCCTCTCGCGCCTTTTGGGGCAGGTCTCTCTGGGGAAATCACATTTTTCACTTGGGAAATTTCACCGCCATCTAATTTTCCCGCATCGGAAGAAGTCGTTCCCCTTTCCCAGGGGCAAACTTCTGCATCGCTGTCAGCTCCAGCCACTTCCCAGGGACAAACCGAAGCCCGTGCACTCGCCGGGCTCCTTGAAGCCACTTCTGGCAGCTCGGAGCTTCTGGGGGCAGGTTTCGGTGGGGGTCCCTCACTGCCGACGCTGCCCCAAGGCCGGCCGGCCGCTTGCAGGCTGCTCCCGCTCTCCTGCGCTCTCGGCAAACCCAGCGATTTTGGTTGGATGCTCTTGGCCCACTTGGCCCCCAGCTTCCTCTCCCCTTCCTGCCTCTCGTGCTCCGGCTCAGCCCCCTCCACGTCCCAGGGGCAGATTTCTGCTCTGATGCTCCTTCCCCTTTCCCCGGTCTCCCATGGACAAATCTCAGCCATCCTGCCTTCTGCGCTGCCCGCTCTCTCCGAAGCTGCTTTGGGCAGCTCCAGGGTTTTTCCTGGTGCTTTCTCCATGCCCAGCTTTTCCCCGGGGTGGCTGGCATCGCCCTCACTGCCGCCCTTCCCCAGGGCTTTGCCTGGCACCCAGCGCTCGCTCCCGCTCTCCTCCCAGGGGCAAACTTCTATTTTAATGCTGGAATCTGCCCGGATTTCCCCAGGACAGACCTCTGCCTGCCTACCTGCCGTGCCGCTGGCTTTCCCTGCTCCAGCTGGGACCACCCCCGCGCTCTGGCTCTTTGCAGGGACCCTCTCGCTGCCCTGGCTCCCCCCGGGAACAAGGGGCTCGGGCTGGCTGCTCCCCTTCTCCAGCACCTTGGCTGGGCTCTCCCTGCCTGGCGGGACCCCGCTGTCCTCCCGGGAAGCAATCGCCTCCTGGCATAACAAGGCTCCTTTTCCGGCTGGGACACCTGGGACTCCCCGGGGACAAACCTCAGCCCCCGGCTTCTGGGCAGCTGCTCTCTGCGCGCCGGCGCTGGACGGGTGGGAGCTGCCCGTGGCGGGTTTTGCGCTTGGCTGCTCCACCTCCACGCGGCCCTGGGGTCGGATGGACCTGCTGCCCCTCTCGAGCCCTTCGGTCAGCCCGGCCACCCCAGCCTTCGGTGCCACCAGCCCCACCACGGCCGCAGGAGCGTCATTCCCCGGCTCCGCCATGGGAGCCTCTTGCTGGGGACGTAGCTGCGCTTTCCCGCTGCCGGCTGCCTCCGGGGCTTCACAGGGATGTTCGGCTCCTTCTTGGTGACCAGCACTGCGTGGGGTCTCACGCACCCCCAAGGGTGGCCCCAGGCTCCTGCCGGCATCCGTGTCCCCCTGGGGACCACTGGGCTCCTCTGCCGGTTTCTCGCCGTCGCCTGTCCCCGGGGCTGGGCTGTCCCGCTGTCCTTCTGCCTCTTCCCTGCCATATTCCCAGCCTGCGGCTTCCCAGGCTGTGCCGGCGTTGTTGTTGCGCTGGCAGGAGCCCCCCTGCCACGGGCGGGCGCTGGGCTCGCTGCCGGGCCTCTGCCTGCTCCACTCGGGGCTTTTGGCAGCAGGGTCTCGGCCGAGCCCCCCCAGGGACACGGCCGACATCTCCGCCAAGCTGGGCCTCTCCCTCCTGCTGCCCCCCTCCTGCTCACGCCCCCTTTTCCTGAGGGTCCCCTCGCCCTCTCTCTTCCCCTTCAGGATGCTTTTCCCCCGGGAGCGGTTGAAGGCTTTGATGGCGAGTCCCAGGCTCCGGAGGGAGGTTTTCTGGGAAGGTGGCTTGAGGCTGGAGGGGGTGGCTGCTGCGTCACCAGGGGTCTCCGAGTCTGCCGCTTCGGTGGCTTTTTGCTTCTGGCTCAGGATCTCCTCCTGGACCAGCTCCCAGGGACAGACCTGTGCTGGGATGGAAGCTGCGCCCAGCAGCCTGCCCTTTGCTGCCGGGGGGGACACGCACTCAGGCTCTTCCTCCGCTGTCCCCTCCTGTGTCCCCTCTGGCTCTCCTGCCCGTGCTGGGGAATCTGGGGGTGGCTCCGGTGGCTCCAGGTTGTCTCCAGCCAGCACAGCGTGCCGCACCAGGCTCTGGTACCGGACGGGGGGCGGCGGCGGGGTCCTCCTCACTGCCACCCGCACCCGCCCCGGGAGGCGGGAGCTGTCGACACTGATGCTCTTGCTGGGCGCGTAGGTGACGTGTTTCTGCGCCTTGCCATCGCCCGGGGGGGACGTGTCCTCCTGGGGGCACCCCTCGGCGGGGCTGGAGCTGGCGGGTGGGAGGCCATCAGCTTCCCGGGGGCGCTGGGGCTTCCCGGCTTCTCTGGGGGGCTCCAAGGAGGGGGCGGAGGGGTGCCGGTTGGCGTGCCACTTCTCCCGCGCCGCTCGGCTGGCGGTGAGCAGGGCTTCCTCCCGTGCACCGGCCACGACGCTGAGCGACTTCTGCAAGGGGGCTGCGCGGGGCGGCGGGGGGTGTCCATGCCCCACCAGGTTGTGGGCGCTGGCCGACTTGCACACCAGCGGGGCGGCGTCGAGGGACTCGCTGTCGGATTGTTCCGAGGCCGCGGTGACCGTCGCCTTCCTCCCCAACGCGGGGGACCCGGCCGTGGGCGAGCCTCCCGGGGGCTCCCGCGCGGGACCCTCGCTGCTGCGGGACCTGCGGAGGGCTGCGGCGCGGCGGCGGGAACCCTCATCTCGCATCCGCAGGCTGGCGCCGCCGGCGTCGGGGAGCCGCTTGGCCGAGGAGCTGCGGCGTGCCAGGGTGCCGGCCCGCTCCCCGCCGCTGCTCCGGCGTGCGACCGCCTCGGGCAGCTCGGCGACGCGGCGCACGATGGAGCGGCCCAGGCTGCGGCGGGAGCTGCGCTTCCTGGGGAGGTGGGGGTTGTTGGCCGCCATCCGCCGCGTCTTGTGCACCTCCAGCTGCCGGTACAGCTTCTTCAGCTCCTCCTGCGCGCCGCAGCAGAGAGAGGGGAGAGAGGAGAGCACGTAAGATGGGACCGCGCGGGGGCTGTGGGTGGAAAGACCCCACAAAGCGCCAGCTTGGCCCCTCGGGCCAGGCTGTCCCCACGTCCCCAAGCCCCCGCGCTGCCCGTCCCCCCCAACCCAGGGGACGCGGCAGGTTTTCCCCGCTGGGGGCGGTTCACCCTGCGCCCCCTCCTCCCCTCCCTCTGCTTTGCATCAGGAGAAAGATTGCGAAAGGCACCTCTTACTCTGCGCGGGGCTGCATAGCTAGCGTCAAAAGAAGGTCCTGAGTGTGCCACCCACCCGAATGTCATCGGGGTCGAGACTGTGATCGCTCCAGGCGGACGCGATGCTGCTGTTCAGGCAGGAGCCCGAGCGCCGCATGTCCAGCTCGTCCTCGTAGACCTCGGCCGCGATCTCCTCCCGCAGCGGCGAGCCGGCGTGAAGGAACTGGGGGGGGTGAGGGGCGAGCTCGCTGAGGGGTCCCCAAAGCACCAGGGAACCCCGGCCCCGTCTCCCTGCATCCCTGAGCCGAGCGTTACCTTGGGGATGAAGAGCAGCGCCAGGGTCATGGTGATGGTGCCGTGGGTGTGAGCGAAGAAGAGCAGCAGGGTCCAGTCGGGGTGCAGCGAGGGGACCATGATGAACCTGGGAGGGACGAGGAGGGCAGCGCTGGGTCTCACCGAGGCGCCCGCAGCCCCTTCCCCACCTCCAGACCCCACGGCCTCCACCCTGCCCGGGGAACCCGCTGGCTTCAGGGATTTGCTGCCGGTTCCTCCGCATCGCTGGGGATGGGAATTCTGGTTCCCTGCCCTGTGGTGGCCCTGCTCCCTACCTGACCACGTGGAAGGCGGCCGAGATCATGAGCTCGTTGTGGAGGGCGATGCCCAGGTAGCGGGGCTCGTGGAAGGCGGAGGGCACGGCGCGCGTGGCGTAGCACAGGAAGCTGCCCCACAGCAGGAACAGCATTTCGGCTGTGGGAGAGAGCGGCGCTGAGCACCCGGACCCGTCCGGGTCAGCGTGTTCTCCCAGGCGGCACCCATGGGTGCTGAGCTGCGGGGTGGGTGCTGCTCCCCACCGGGACCTCCCTGCCTTGGGGCGCATCCAGCCCAGTGCATCCGCCCCAGCTGCCCTTGGCACATGCCATGGTCGGAGTTGGGTCCAGTGCGGAGCATCCTCCGGCACAGCCTGCCCGAAGGCCACCGGGATTCACCGCCTGCACCGGGGCTGAGTCCTGGGGATGCTCAGAGGAGAGGGCAGGGGGCAGTTGGGCACCCCATCCCCATTTGCAGGCTCCAGGCAGATTAATTGGACAAGGAAATTAACCCCCCGCATGCCACATTTATGGGATGGGGTCCTGGGGCTGTGGGGGCACCCCCCAAACACCCGGGGGCCGGTCTCACCGATCACCATCATGTAGTCCCAGCGGTCGTGGCTGCAGATGTAGAAGTGGAGCCCGCGGGCGGTCTGGGTGCGGACCACCAGCGGGATGTTCTTGTCGACGTTCTCCAGCATCCCGACGGTCCAGGCCGCCAGGAACCACAGCACCAGGAGCAGGATCAGCCCCAGCATCTTCAGCACCCACCCGCTGGAGACGTAGGGCGCCCGCTGGGCCGTGCGGGACAGGAACACCTTCAGCACCCTGCGAGGCGCGGAGGGGTGAGCCCCCAGCCGGGTCCCGCTGCGGGGGTCCCAAGCAGCCGGCTCCCCCCTGCCCCGTTCCGGCTACCTGTACAGCTTGAGGGTGATGGTGCCGTAGACGATGGCGAAGCCCAGCACGCGCACCCAGCGCAGGACGATGCAGCGGAAGATGCTCGGCTTGAAGTACAGGATGAAGACCTGGGGTGGTGGGAGAGAGGGCGGCACGGGGCTGGATCCTGACTGCCGGGGGGGGGCAGCAAACGCCGGGGAGACTCGGAAACCACCAGCTTATGGGTCAGCCCCACTGGCACCCTTCCCCCTGGGCTTTACAGCGTGCACCGCAGCTCTCGCAGGAGGGAGAGGGGATTTGGGTAGGGATTAATTCGCGCCGTCCGCAGGGAGAAAAGGGATTTGGTTTCCAAGAAGGTTTATACCGTAGCCGCCGGGGGCTGCGCCAGCAAAATTAACAATTAGCTGGAGTTATGCCCGTGCCCTGCTTGGGGCCAGCTGGGTGCCCGGGGGGGCAGCCCGCCAGGCTGCCAACGCTCTTAAACCCCAGCCCAGAGGTTTTAAGCCCCTGGACGACGGCTGGATACTCACGGGGAAGTAGAGGAGGAGGGAGCCGAAGAGGATCGTCTCCAGGAGGACGACTCCCGACGCCCGGATCCTCTGCAGGGACAGAGGTGTGAGGGTGAAGCCGGCAGCCTCGGCCGGTGCCCGGAGGGGATGGAGCCAGGGCAGGGAGATCCCCCCGGAGCGTGCCAGCCTGTGACATCCTTCCCGCTGCTGGGACACTGTGTGTGTCCCAAGATCCCCCCTGAGCCGGCGGGGTCTGGGGTGGGAGGGGAGCGGGGCAGAGGGGCCGCCTTGCCTTGCTGTGTCGGAAGTGGTAGGAGACGAGCATGCTGAGGAAGATGGCCAGCATGCAGCACGCCTGGCAGGAGAGGACGGCCGCCCGCAGCGCCCGGTCCTCCTGGATCAGGCAGGGCGCATCGTCCTCGCAGGTGGCACATCCCTGGCGGCAGGGCTGGCACGCCAGCCGGGACCCCCCGTCCGCCCCCGCCACGCTCCCCGTCGCGCCTGGGGACAGAGCGACAGCCAGGTGAGGCCACCACATCCCGGGCTTGGTGGCACTTTCCTTACCGGGGCACATGCTTGGGCTTCCCAAAGCACCCCCAGCCCCGGATCCCACTGCTGCAGCCGGGTGAAATGGGGACCCCCGGGGCTGGGCACGGCACCCACCTGCCTGGGCACTGCTGGCCACTCCGCCGGCCCCGTAAAAGCCCGGCTTGCACCGGCACAGGTACCTCCCGAGGACAAAGCCGCGGCTCTCCTGCGGGACACACTGAAGGAAACAGGCTGAGACAGAAGGACAAGGGCTCACCCTGCACCTCGTATGCTCCCCCCGGCGCCGCACCCCCCCGGCTCACGGGTACCCGGCCCCGCGCCGTCCTCCCCCACACCCGGGAGGAATCAGTGGTTAAACATTTAAGAATTAAAAGCCAAGGCTTGACCCCCAAATCCCTCCCTAAAACCTAAATGGACACCTAATGCAGCAGAGTGCGCTAATCCTGCCTGGCCGTGACGGCAGCGGCAGCCAGGGCACCGCTGCCCTAATCCCCCGCGGCCGCATCCTGCCCCGCATGGGCCGGGCTGGCAGATTTTTCTGGGTATTGTTGTTTTCTGGAGAGATTCCCGGCGGCCAGAGCCCGTCTCTCCGGAGGGCATGGCGGGAAGGAGAAGCTGGCGACACCTTTCCCACTCGGGGACGGCGTTTCGCCGTCGAGGTGGGATCCCGCTCCGCGCTGAGCTGGGGGGCTGCGGGTTTCCCCCTGGCTGGGGACGCTGCCGGTTGTTCCCAGCCCTGAAACACACTGGGATGTCACTGGTTTGCCTGGGTGGGCGCCGCCGGAGGGGGTCGATGGCCGCTGGTGGGGGCGATTGTCCCATCGGCTGCCAGCCCTTGGAGCCCGGCCGTCCCCGCGGCACCCGGGCACGGAGCAGCGGGGTCACACGCTGCCGCTGGCAGCGGGGAAGGGAGATTTGCACAATAAACCCCTCGGCTGCGGCGCTGAGAGCAGCTGAACGAAGCAGATGGATTGTCCGGGAGAGGATAAAGCTCATCCCAGAGGGAGGAAGGGAGGGAGACGCAGCAGGGACAGCCCGGCTGGGGGGACGGGGACGGTTCGGTGTGGGGGACCCCCAGCCCCGCGGGGTGAAGGGACGGAGTGCCGGGTGCTGGTGGCCGATACCTGGGTGCTGTTGAGGTCGCAGCGGTGCGTACCCGCGAACCAGCCCGGCCCGCTGGCACACTGGTCGATGGCCACGTCCCGCAGCTCGACGTCCACCCGTACGACCCCCCTGCGCAGAGGGATGGCGTCGGTCCCGGGGGCCACACACGACGTCCCCGTGCCCACCGCGTGTCCCCCACCCGCCCAGCGTGGCCGTGCCCCACCGCTGCCTCTGGGACAGGCGGCCACAGGGGTGGCTGGTGCTGGCGTATGGAGCGGCGGGATGACACGAGGCATCGGCAATGTCCCCTGGACCCCCAGCCAGGGGTGTCCCCCCTCGGAGCTGTGCCTGGGGGATGCTGGGGCTGGGGCAGCACCTCCTGGGTGTGAATTCTGCCTCTCGAGGGACTGTAATTCCCGGCTGGAAAACAGGAGCTACTGGGGTGGCCCTCACGCGCTGTCCCTCTCCCTGCGGGACCGACCCTCCTCCCTGGGTGCTCTAGGGGGGACGGGGCTTCCCCCTTGGAAATGGGGCCATGTCCTGGTGTCAAACCCAGCTGCCCCTTTCCCTTCCCAGCGCCTCCTGCCATGGCTTTGCGCGTGGGGGGGTGCGGTAGGTGCCCACCAGCCCAGGGATCCCCCCCCAAGCTCCCAGGAGGGACCCCCCAGCCCGGCTCACCCACTCCCACGGCAGGGGGCTCTGGGGGCAGCAGCCCGAGACGGGCAGCGCGGGGCCGACCGAGGTGGGACTGGGGGCAGCTCCGTGCCCATGGACGTGGAAATACCCACGCACATGTACTTCCCCCCCCCTCCGCCACCCCCCCAGGCACGGGGACGCAGGCAGGGGGCTNCTCCCAGGAGGGACCCCCCAGCCCGGCTCACCCACTCCCACGGCAGGGGGCTCTGGGGGCAGCAGCCCGAGACGGGCAGCGCGGGGCCGACCGAGGTGGGACTGGGGGCAGCTCCGTGCCCATGGACGTGGAAATACCCACGCACATGTACTTCCCCCCCCCTCCGCCACCCCCCCAGGCACGGGGACGCAGGCAGGGGGCTGGCACACACCCTGCACCCCGCTGCCTGCACTCCAGCTGCACATGGAGCACCCCAAAACCCCTTACACCCCCTTACACACCCTTATACCCCCTTTACACCCCCTTATGCCCCCCTTAAACCCCCTTTACACCCTATTATGC
>VZSF01006659.1:0-46735 GCA_013398295.1 Chionis minor | reverse complement strand
GTTTGTCAGCACAAGGTCCAGCAACACACCTCTCCTTATTGGTTCCCCCACAACCTGTGTCAAAAAGTTGCAGTGACTCTGCAAGAAAACAGTCAAGGATTTCTCCCAAATGTGGAATAGTATTCACTCTTAATAGCTATATACACACACGATTCCAACTTGCTCCAAATAAGGTGAATAATATGAAGGGAGAGATATTTAAGAAACAGACTGAGAAATATACCCTAGAAAAAAAATATGCCCTAGTCTCATCCTCATTGTGTTTAGCTGTGAGGAAAGGTCTTTTTTGAGTGACTCTTTGAGCAAAGTCTATTTATTTACCAAGCTGGAACTACCTGCATTAACAGTTTACTATCTTTTTATAAGTTGTAGATTCTGTATTTTAATAAAAAAGTAATTGGTCAGGAAAAGATAAGAAACTGATACTAAATTTTATCTGACTCCTTTCTGGAAACATTCAGAAAATCCTTTAACTATAGACTTATCAGGTATTTCTGTCTTTTCTTTCTGTATGTTTTTTATAGTTTTCAGTCTATTTCTTAAATATTTCTCCCTTTATATTATTCACCTTGTTTGGAGCAAGTTGGAATCATGTGTGTGGCCCACCTTTTCCTGAAAGCTTTGAGGAATCTGCTACAGTAAATTACCTCATTGTCCTGATTTCTGCCAGATTGGCCACCGAAGCAAATACAGATGCTCTCCCTACCTTCTCTCTTCAAGACAGGAGGGAGAGACAGAAAGAGACTTATGGGTTTAGAAGAAACTATACTACTTTAATTAAATATTAATAATAAAATAATAAAAGGGAAATAATTAAATATATACAAAACCATATCAAGCTCCCAGGTTGATGATCATGTCAGCATCAGGGACTGGGGAAGTCCCAGACTGGACTCAGTGATGGACGGAAACTGGATTCCAGATCTGGATTCAGGATTGGGATCAAAAGCAGATGAACAGAGTCCTCCTCAGACACCAACTATTGAAGAAAGAGGGCTGACCCTTTGATCCTTCAGCTTTATACTGAGCATAAGGCAGATGGGATGGAAGATCCTGTGGGTCAGTTTTGGGTCACTTGTCCTGTCCACTCCTCCCCACAGGTGGGACCCCTCTATGCTTTTCTGCTTCTGACCTTCCAACGGGCAAATAACAAAGTTAGTTGGCCTTGGCTGTTATAGCAATAAGTCTAAGCAAGAGCTTCTCTGCATCCCATGCCTTGGCATCAGCTATAAACATGTGTCTTGTCACTCCGAACTGTTTCTGCACAACATGCTGTTAATTTCAGCAGTTAGAAGAGGCCTAGCTAAGAAGTAAAATTACTGAACAAAATTAGTTCTGTTTTACTTAAAACAGGACATTCCACCCTTTAATCCAGACCATTTTCATCTTGCTCAGATCACTATTACTTTTTATCTATCAAATCTATATACACATAGATATATATACATAGATACATGCAGGTCACTCATCTATGTTTTATCTTTATACACAAAAGTTCATTAAGTCCATTCAGTTCATCATTCCAGGATCTCATCTCAGGGCAGGAAAGATGATATGAAATTCACTGTGGTTTGTGCCCATGGGTAGCATGTCCATCTCAAAGCGTTTGCTATATGCCAGTTGATAAAGCTAGCTCAGCTCCTCAAACCAGAACACTCATGTCCATCTGTTTTGGGTTAGAACTGCGACACTGATGCAACTTTCCTTCTCTCCCCAGTATTCCTTTACCTTCTTATGATTAATGGAGCATCTCTAAGACTTTTGCAACACTACCAGAGAGCACCAGAGAAAGAAACAGTCTCAGTATGCTGGTTCTTACATTCTTCTGCAAAATATTTCTGTCTAATAAAACAATATAATCTTCCTGAGGTGATTAAATATTTCTCTCCTGTTACACATTTTTCTCTGCTGAGTACTGCACATTCACTGACCATTGATGTACTTGGCAGCTGTTATTCTGTGTAGCTCTTCCAGCTGTTCTGCCTGGCACTACCTGACCATATTATTTTGCTATTTTGCTTCGGAGAACAATAGCGTAATTTAGTTGGAAGGGATGGAAGGAACATTAGCTTTGATCTCATGATCAGACCAGGTCATTGAGAGCTTTATCCAGATGAGATTTGAAGACCTTGGGGTGGATATGGCATGACATTTTCCAACCTCTGCTCTACTGCTGGATTGTCCTTTTTGGGAACACATTTCTCCTGATACCCACTCTAAATTTCTCTTATTCCATTTTATGCCTGTTGTTTCTTGTCCTCCTGCTATAAACAGCTGTGAAGAACCTAGCTGCACCTCCTTGATCTCCTCCCCAGAGGTGTTGATGGTAAGTACCTCTGAAGCCATCCCTTCTCCAGGCTCAACAAGTCCTGGTCCCATAGCATTTCCCTGCAGTGTCTATTCTCCAGTCCCCATCCATCTTCTTGGCCATCCACAGAACTCTGTCAAGTTCTTCAATGTATTTCCTGTATGGGGGAGCCCAAACTGGACCCAGCATCTAGATGTGGTCTAGTAAGCCCTAAGAAAAGGGAAATAGCCACCTTTCTCAACATATTGGACTTGTTCCTGTTCATACACCCCAAAAGGCAGTTGGCCTTTTCTATTACTAGAGTACACTGCTAGCTCATTTTCAGCTTACTGTCTTTATTTTAACACTAAGACAAAAAATCAAATTATTATAAAATGTCTGTGTACGTTTAAAGGTATGTATACCTTACCATGATGTCCAGTTGAGAAAAGACAAGTGGATACAATAGTATTATGAAATGGTGTATATGCCTGAGGGACAATAACTTCTGGTCTTATATTCTGGAAATTTTGAAGCTATTTTGTCCTGAGATTACTTTTCAAATATGAAGTGTGTTGAATGTTACATGAATTGCAATTATTAAATAACAGCTCTGTCTGGAAGATCTTCAATGCAATATATCAAAAGAAATATATCCTGAAACCACACTTTGAAAGGTACGTCTTAACCTCCTTCAGGTTAGCCAGGATATGGAATAATTTGTTACTTATGTTGAAAACAGTTTGACTATTTTTGTCTCAAACAAAAGTGGCGTGAAAAGACCAAAAGTGGGTAAAACCATGAATTAAACACTGCTTTAATGATCCTGGTTCTGTCAGAATTCAATTTACTTTCCAGCTCTTAACACTACATGGAAACTCTGTGTAGCATTTAACTCCAGGAGCAACAGTAATGCTACCATAAAGTGTTCTAATGTAAGTGAAAATAAGGTCAAAGCCCATTTGAAAAGAATTTTCATTTTAGATCCTTTTCCAGTGAGTGAGGAGTGAGAGCTTTCTAATTTTATATTTCTTCTATGTCTCTATTTCTATATGTACATGTACGTATTGTGTGTATTTGTAGTATATGTGTGTAATTCATTGTGTGGTAGCTGTTCATTGTTCTCATAATCTTAAACAAACGGTAGAGTGGAAAGGATTAGTGTAAATAAAAATGTACAGAAGATTCCCGAACTAAACTGAAAATATTAACATTTTTGTTTTTGTAAAGACACCTCTTTTCCTCCGTGTGCTCATGGGTTAATGCAGAGGGTTATTGCCTAACAACCACATAGCAGTCAAATCTCATCACCTTCAGCAGGAATAATTTATGGTTTAATCTTACATGCAGGCATATTAAATTAGTATTACTCATCAGAACTCACTTATTAATAAAACAAGCTGAATTAGCCACCGGAGAATCATATTTGGAAATTCAATGACAATTTTACATTTTTAATAAAGGCTCAGAAATATTATTGCAGAGCAGGTGGTATGAAGAAATGTGGTCAAATTTGACATTCATTAATAATTGAAGTGTGGAACGTGACAGAGGTGAAAATTGATATTGATTTTTTTCCCCTCTAATATTTGGATGAGTTCTGAAAAGTAAATAAAATGAGATAACAAGACATATCAAGTCACCCTGATTTCTTTGATCACCCCTCACCGTATGCACACACATATATCACTATTTTCCCTATCATGTTTTTGAATAATTCAACACCCATAGTCTTTCTAGTTCAATGCATTATAAAACATACTCAAGCTGAGTTTCAATCATATTAGACTGAAAGCTGAATTTTTTATGAAGGATTATTTAAAACAAAATGTGTCTTGGGCCCTACAGTCTCTGAAACCAAACAATCCTGAGAGTTCAGTGAAGAAATGTCAACACTGTGGAGAATTTTTCAATTCAAAAAATTAAAGGAATCCTGTTTGATGTATATTAACCATATCAATATTAACAACCTTCTGCTGGATTTCAGAAGCGATACGAGAGCGGCAGTATTATCAGGCTTGTATTTTAACTAGTTGTGAAATCTCTGAAATACTTGTAGTCACCTGCCTCTCGGACAGCTCCATCAGCACTCCTACTGATTTCAGTAATGCCAATCTGGCTCAGTTGAGGTTAGTCTCTTTAGCTTTGTTCAACTCCAAGCGTGCAGGGATGGCCACCAGCCTCTGCTGACCAAACTCCATCACACCATAGGTATCTCCGTGAACTATTTTCTGCAGAATTTACATCGCTATTAGAGGTCTGTAGTACACTCCATGACGCATGTGAGTTTGCTTCAGCATTTCCTATCCCCTTTGAACAGGCTTCTGCTCAGGATCTTCTTTACAAAACAACTCTTGGTTTACATTCTTCAGCTACCTGAATGATTGGGTTCTCCTTTCTTGGCCTAGTACTGGTGACAGCAATAGTGGAAACTCACTGAAAATGAGCTGGAGCCTTTCATTCCTATGTGTTTATAAAAGTAAATTCCTTGCTTCCGGAGGAAATAATCTACTCACAGATTCTGGCTGTAGGGTCAAATGTATTGAATAAAATAAAGGAAAAGAGCACTGTAGAGGATTTCAACCTCAGCAACCTCAGCCTATTTGTCTTCCATTTGAAACTTTAACATAGACTCATAGCTATTCATACTTCAGGTTCTTTGTAATATCACACTCCTTCTTTCTGTACAGTCTCGTATAAGCTTGCTTAGAACTGCAAGAAAATCCTGCTCGCGTGGACTTTATCAAGGTCATTCTTTGGATTTCATACTATACAACGTATCTAGATAGTAAGTCCACAGAGTATTGTTTGATGGATTTAACAATCTTCTCAGCAGAATTAGATCTCTAGAGTTAATCTATAGGATAGGAGGAGATCAAGGAGTCTTCTCTTCATTCTCTGTAAAAAACCCAAAGGCAACTATAAAAATGTCAAAGCAGGAGAACATTCAGATAAAATATAAACAGTCAGGAGTTAAGAAGACCCCCAGTATCAATACAGGCTGGAGGATGAAGGGATTGAGAGCAGCGGTGCTGGGAAGGGCTTGGGAGTACTAGTGGATGAAAAGCTGGACGTGAGCCGGCAATGTGTGCTCACAGTTAAGGAAGTAAACTGTACTTAGAGCTCCATCAAAAACAGCATGGACAGGAGATTGAGGGAGGTGATTCTGCCCTTCTGCTCCTCTCAGGTGAGATCCCGCCTACAGTACTGCATCAAGCTCTGGGGCCCCCAATACAGCAAAGACATAGACGTGTTGGAGCAGGTCCAGAAGAAGGCCACGAAAATGATCAGAAGGCTGGATCGCATCTCCTATGAGGAGAGGCTGAGAGAGTTGGGGTTGTTCAGCCTGCAGAAGAAAAGGCTTCAGGGAGACCTTATTGTGGCCTTTCAGTGATTAAAGGGGGATTATAAGAACGATGGGGACAGACTTTTTAGCAGGGCCTGTTGCAGTAGGACGAGGAGTAATGGTTTTAAACTGAAAGAGTGTAGATTCAGACTAGATGCGAGGAAGAAATTTTTTACAATGAGGGTGGTGAAACACTGGAACAGGTTGCCCAGAGAGGTGGTAGATGCCCCATTCCTGGAGACATTCAAGGTCAGGTTGGATGAGGCTCTGGGCAACCTGATGCAGTAGAGGATTTCCCTGTTTCTTGAACGGGGGCTTGGACTAAATGACCATTAAAGGTTCATTCCAAGCCAAACTGTTCTATGACTATATTATTCTAAGAAGGGAGGAAATAGAAAAGTTCAATAGCAGGAGAGAGAAAGTGTGTCAATCCATTAGATTTTGATAATTTTTTTTTAAAGGATGCTTTCATGTTTGGAGCTGAGCATCTCTGCTTCAGGATATTGAGCACAAATAATATTGATTGACTGCAGCTATTTTATACTCTTGTGCCTTCTGCCTACTGCAGAACAAGTAACTGTTTGCAGGTCTTGTTGACTGTTAGCAGAGCAAATGCATGATGCTCTCAGTCTCAATTTCTAAGAATGAATTTATATTGACTTCAATAGCCAGAATTAATGAAATCTAGTCAAATAACTGAAAAGATATTCCACAAGGTGTTTTGCTTTAATTAGTGAGAAGTATTGCAGAAAATATGAGACGGCTGAGATTTTTAGACATAACAATATACTGTTCTCCATTCATATCTGTCTTATATTAATGTTGGAAACATAACTCCAAATGGTGACTTGTGAGCTATTTGGAATTTGTCTTCCATTTCTTGGGGGTTTTTATTATTATCTGTAGGTTTTCATTACACAGAAAATATAATAATAATAAAAAACTTCTTATTTTAATTAAAATGAGACAATAGCTTAATTAGCAACAATGAGCAGCCACTACTGGACAAGTTAAGTTGTTCTTATGTGACACAGTGCAAACAGGAACATGTTCCCGTATGCAAAAGTTGCAGTTTGCTGTTCAACAAAATGATCATGCAAATGGAAGTATTTTTTTGTGACAGTTACAAACTTTTGATGTCCTCTTCTATCAGCAAAAGCAGATTTGATAAGCGTAAGGAAAAGTAAACAGTAGAAAAAGAGCTGGGAGCACATGATTTAAATTGATTGATTGATTGATTGATTGCAGTATTTGGAAAATAAGTGTCCTTTTGAATTTAGGCCATGAGCGCACTCTAGGCTACACTGCGTCTCATCTCTTCTCCATAGTTGAAACCTTAGCAAATTCTTACTGAGTCAAAAATGTTGTAAGTACTATTTTACTTCAGTCATTTGAAGGGTTGAACATTCCAAAAAGTGCAGTTTTATAGACCCCTCAGATCAGATTCCTATACATTTGACTGGATTAACAACCCTGTGATACCACAGAACCATCTGCAAAACAGCAGTGGCTTTCCCTCCTGAGGTCTGAGACCTTTTGTCCCCACTCCCCTCCACCTTCCCCCCGGATGTGGCTGGGGAATTTCAGGCTTTGTCATCTTTTTCTGCCCCATGTTTCACTGAGTGATATTAAGTCAGAGATCACAGCTGTGCTTTTGGAAGACCTGTTTGTTCTGTGCCCTTCTTCTGAGGCAAAACAAGTCAATAGTTTAAGAATGTAGTTGCTAGAAAACTGATGAAGAAAAGTCTTACTGAAAACACTTTCACCCCTGTTGGAACATTTTCCTTTCCTTGGACAAGATTCTTAAAACAAATATGAAAACAATTGGAGGCCTCAGATTTCTTCAGTCTGCTTTTATGTGATGTTAAGCATTTTATCCTCCTTATCCTGGATATATCAGTAATTTTGTCCATCATTACAGTACATATATTATATATATAATCAAGTTATGAGAGATGTATGTAAGAAAGACTTATAAAAACTGTGGGAAGCTTCTCAATATCTCAAGAAACTATTTCCGATCAAAAGCCCATAGTAGATGGATATCTGTCTTAGGATGTGAAAAATGGTGCATTTTCACTTGGGAAAGCATGTATTTCTTACCTTTACTGTCCGTAATGCTAAAGACAGGCGTCATGCTCTAGGTTGTAAGACATTTTTCCGAAAACATGACACCTTTAACTCTTCCCTCCTTGCTGAAGAGTTGCTTATGAACTGCCAAAAATCGCTATTTTGTATCTGTACCAGCCCATTGAACCTGAACTTTGAAGTAATGCCTCAGGCTATAGTTTGTTTGAAACTCCCAGAAACCAAGTCATAAAGTTCCTTGACAAAGATTCTGTGCAACGAACCCTGGAAGGCTCCCTCTACCTTATTTGAAACACTGAATTCGGACTGCTGCATTTATTTTGTTTTCCCTGACTGTGCTTAATTCATTCACTTGTGGTTAAAAATTACTGTTCTTAGGAGTTAACATACTATCAAAAGGGAGATAAAAATGGGTAGTTTAGAAATAATAACCACCTTTCTCCCTTTCTGGAAACCTACTATTTATATAGAAATGTTACTCCTCCCCCATAAATCTAGGAACTGACCCTTATTGCTTTATTACAAGAAGACTACCTGATGAAAGAATTGAGTCAGTCACCTGTTATGAAGATTTAAAAAATGCCTCTGTTTTTATTTTAATCATTTGAATAAAGATGTGGATACCTGCTAAGAAGGCATCCTATGTCCTATGAGATATACATAGGTATATAGTTATATAATTCCCCATGTGTTACACAGCTCACTATCTACTGATATCATTCCACTATTCCTCCATCACTGAGCCAGAAAAATGGATAACAAGTTTGTAGTTCTGTATCCAAAAGAAAGCTCAGAGTTTTATGACATGACAGAATATAAATGAACAATAGCTTAAATTTCCACTGCCAAGTAGAGCTACTCCACACATTGTGGAAAATTATGCCTACTGATTATAATTCTTCTTCATCCAGAACCCATCATTGATTATTATTAAGGACCATGGAGGCACAAACATGAACCACAGTGCACTTGCTATTAGGCTGATCATGTTGTCAATCAGCCTCTAAGGATCTTAGGAATGGCTTTCAGTGATCACTGAACATACTCATTTGAGTTTGTGAGAGAGCTGGTTTGAGCCACCTCTTCTGTTCAGTATTTGAGGAGACACTGTTTATTTCTGTGTGCTAAACATGATGTTAATGCCAGATTTTGGGCACCTGATTCTGGAGAGGAAAAACCAAATTGCTGGAGAATGAATAATCAGATAGATTATTAACTCTGTTGGAGCCAAAAAATCAAATCATTCAGAAGCGTTTCTGCCAAAAATTATAGAAAATTAATTTTGATTAAATGAGTGGCCAAATACATTTGTTTATAACCACTTAGAGATCACTGAACATACATGAAATCCAGAAAAGCAAATTTCTTTCTTGAGTTCAGAATTTTTTCTTTAAGATAAAGAGGAAAAAAGCATCCACACCATTGACAAAGGGGCAAAGTATTGCACTAACTGGTTTTAAAAAACACATTTTAGCAACATGCCGTTCACTATTTAACTGAAAAATATTTTATTGCAAGGAGAAGAAGGAGGTGGCATTATGATCTGGCGTGGGGAAAAGTGATCATTTTATGAAGTCTGAAGTCACTTGGTGGTAATGAACAAGGTTCATCTTTTAGATCCTAGTTCCATATTTGTCTGAAACAAAGATTGATTCATCATTCATAGTTTGGCATGAGCTGCTATACATAACTGTCAGGGAAAACATATATGATGATAAAAATAGAAGTTGCAAATATAAGGTGGTGTTACTTTCAGACTAAGGAAGGGACACAGTTTTATTTCCTGTTCTTTCATGTTCCTGTTTGTCTGTAGTCCTTGTTTCCTCTGGTTGCCCTTCTTAAAAGATGAAAGGTATTCCTCTTCATTTTGAACAAGAAATTTTACAAGAGACCATGAACTGCAATCCAGAAGATAGTCGTTACAAATGTCATCCTGAAAATATTTTCTGGAGAATGATGCACTGAAGTTTGGTTCCTAAATTGCCTCCATATAGCAAGATCCCTGTGCTTCCTTTGGAGACAAAAAACTCAATATTATTTCCTCCGAGTGATAGATAATGGCAGTGGGAAGAACACCTAATGTGAGTACAGAAATAACCTATAGCTCTTTACACTGTGTTTAAAATGCATCATAATCTAAAATAGTCATGGCAAGAAGCAGTCATTTTACATGGAGATCAGAACACTGCACAGATCCAACTTTTTTTTTTTTTAGTTAAGAAAAAAAGGTTAGAAAGTAACAGCCTCTAAAATACTCAGAATAAAAATACGAAATCATATGTACATTCCCAGTGCCCATACATATTTTTATTCCTGTGAGAGCAGTAACTTCTTTTTAATTTTCCATGATTTAACTCGGTTAGCTCATATCAAAAAGTGAACTTTATTAGCATAGTCAAAGCTCCTAATTGTTTGTCTGTAGACAGACATGTTACAGTAATGATGGTAATATCTCTATTCACTTTCTGTGTATATGAACAGTAAGCGTTGCAGTGACCTCTATCATGGGCAATATCCCTTGTCACTTTCCCATTTTTCCAACTGTATGTTATCTTTATTAAGAGATTAATATATATATAACATATCTGAAAGTGAATTACAGCTACAAACATTATGTATAGCTATAAAAGTATATTGATTAAGCAGTGACTCCAGTATGAAGTGCTATTTCTATGAGATGTAACAGGCAAAGTGTACAACAAAGCGGACAAGTCTTCATGGACTGCACTCAATCACTAATACTTTTCACTGTCTGGAACAATCCAAGTTGCAGAGGAGCAGGCCTTGAGGAATTGCCCATCCTGCGATAAATGCTTCATTCTCCTTGGAGACAGTCCGACTACAGGGAGCAGTGTTGTATCATGGTGCAGAAAAGTGTGTGCTTTGGCATACCTGCCAGTATCCTGAACACAAAAATTAGATGGTTAATTTGCATATGTGGACATGCTTTGCATAAGAATGGAAACTAGTGAGAGATGGACAGGGAAAAAAAAATAGGAGAACATGAACTATCCACTCCTTTATATTTTCTTTGCAAGGGCAAAGACCTTTCTTACAACAGTTCATAATTTTGTTCCAGCTCTGTACTTTCCTAGTCTTGCTTTCCCTGAATGAATTGATTTTCATTCTCCATTCTGTTTCAAGTCAATCAACCTATTTTTTTCATCCATTTTTACATAAAATTACCTGCACTGGGTCAGATCAAAGGTCTACCTACTGTATCATCCTGCTCCTGACAGGGCGCCTAGGGAAGAGTATAAATGCAAGGCAAACACACAGTGATACTTCCCTACAGTAGTCTCCTTTCTTCTGGGGACTTATGATGCAAAGACCTGAACTAGAGGTGGTATATTTGTGTGCACTTGTGTTCAATATTTTTTTTCTTCCATGAGTTTTTCTGTTAATTTTCTAATCTGAATGAGGCATTTAGCATCAGCCACATCCTGTGTCAAGGAAAACCACAGACAAAAATCACAGAATACTGAAGGCCTGTTCCCCTTTGCCTGGAACAGTGCTGTCTGTCTCTCCTATGCATCCTGCTCACTTGAGGAGAAAAGACACAAGACAGCTCTCCTACCAGTACCTCAGAATAAGAACCAACACACAAATCAGCAAACAACAATTCACGAGGTATCCATGACCTAGGCCGTGCATTGCCGTTCACAAAAGTGGACCTACATGTCTTCATGTCTATAAGTACCTGCATGTGCAGGGTTGGGACCCACTCCCCTAGTTGCCCCACCCCTAAAATGGGAGTAATAGTTCCTCTTTTTTCTAACATGACTTTTGTGTAGACAAATACCTCAGAGAATATCATGTACCTAGACACTATGTTCATGCTACTGTAATGAGGAAAAACAGTTTTGCCTAAATCCCATCATTTCCCCTGGAAATTGTATCCAAGAAGAAAGATGATACACAAAAAATAAGTCATATTAAATTAAACATAAACCAAAAAAATATTGTTAAAGTAAGGGTGATAAATGGATATGAAAGGAAAAAAAGTAAAGATATTATTTTGGGTGGGGTTTTTTTGTTTTAGTTTTTTTTTGTTTGTTTTAAATCCATGATACCTAGTCTAATAATTATATCCATTTGCAGGGCTCTGTGTGAAAATAATGGTCATGTCATGACAATATATTCTTGGAATTTGTATGAAAATATATACAGCACATCTTTTCTGCATGAATTCTTATTCTCTATAATTTATCAAACGTTGTGTGGCCTGTTATAACACATGGTATTATGAACATTGAGATTTTTTTTTGCTTTAAGTAAACACTCATTTACTTGTCATACTCCACATTCTTTCTTGCCCACACACTGTTTGCTATCTCACTACAATTAGTTAAAAATACAATTGGAATTATTCTATATTGCCACTACTTCCATGTCTTGTGTCTTGTCCAAATAAATGAAAAGAAAGTATACATATTCACAAATTTACACTTAGGCTGTTATATATGCATTATATACCTCATTAATCAACACCAGAGATAAAACACGTCTTCACCTGCTTTGGGATTTCTCAATTTTTCAGTGTAGGGCTAACATACCTCTTCACTGTTGTGTAGCTGAAGGTATATTTCAATACTGGTCCCCAGTAAGGACGTCTTTAAAAGCATCATCAGTCCTCCTTCGACTGTTGTTTCTATTCATCTGATGGATGTGAGGTGACTTTTCCTGTCTTTCTCTAAATTAGGCTTGTTCATTATTTTCCTCCTCTTCTTTGGTCGGCTGAGTGGAATAAGAACAGTTTTTGTCCTACACTTTGTTTATTATTTTGGAAGCCCACTATAACTGCATTCTGGCGTAATTCTTAAGCATTCTTCTCTTTGGCTGAGTCAGTAACCTGCAGGGAGAGTCTTTTCTCCTTTTTCTGACATCAACCTGTCCTTGAAGAGTCCTGATTTCTCAGTCCTTTCCTTCTACCTCAGGCCAGCAGATGAGGCTGTGAAATGTCTTTTTGTCATTGCAGTTGTGCAGCAACTTCACAACCATCTATTAATCCTCTTCAGTACTTCCTAGGGTAGAGATCTTTAGTTTTGCTTTTTCAATACTTTTTCCAGTGAAAGCTGATTGCTTAAGAAATAGAATGTGTATGGAGAAAAACATCTTATCAAGGAAGGGAAGGAATAACCTATCCAAATCTATTTAAGTTTGTTTTCAGTCTGGTTGCAATCAACTAAATACCTTTCCACTCTGCCTTCCCTCAAAGGCCAAATATTCCCTCCTGCACATCAGACCTTATACCCAGAAACTCTCACATAAAAGGACTGCTGATACTCCTTAATCCCTACCAGAAATGCCTTTGCCACTTTATTGTGCAATCTGAATTATATTGGTGGTGCATGCATTTTTCTCAGGAATAGGTATGTAACAGTAGCATTGTTTGCTGGCCAGTGAGTTCATAGAATCATAGAATCACAGAACAATAACAGGTTGGAAGGGGCCTCAAGGATCATCTGGTCCAACCTTTCTTGGCAAAAGCATGGTCTAGACAAAATGGCCCAGCACCCTACCCAGCTGAATCTTAAAAGTGCCTCCAATGTCGGGGAATTCACCACTGGGGAGACCATTCCAAGTGTCTGATTGTTCTCATTGTGAAACATTTTCCTCTTGTGTCTAATCTGGATCTCCCCAGTAGTAACCTGTAACAATTACCCCTTGTCTTTTGCATGTGACTCCTTGGAAAAAGGGGGTTTCCATCTTCTTTGTAGCCACCCTTCGAATACTGGAATACAGTGATAAGGTCTCCCCTAAACCTTCTTTCTCAAGGCACAAACCCACTTCTTTCACCTTTTCCTCATATGGCAGGCTTCCTAGTCCTTTGATCATCTTTGTGCCCCTTCTTTGGACCCTCTCCAGCCTGTTCATATCCTTTTTGTATAACAGGGACAAAAACAGAATGCGGTATTCCAGATGTGGCCTGACAAGTGATGAGTAGATTGAGACAATGATTTCTTTATCTCTGCTCATGATGCCTGTGTTGATGCAAGCCAGCATTCTTCTGGCTTTCTTTGCTGCAGCAGTACAGTGTTCACTCACATCAAGCTTGCGGTCCACCAGGACTCCCAGGTCCCTTTCCNCCTCTTGTGTCTAATCTGGATCTCCCCAGTAGTAACCTGTAACAATTACCCCTTGTCTTTTGCATGTGACTCCTTGGAAAAAGGGGGTTTCCATCTTCTTTGTAGCCACCCTTCGAATACTGGAATACAGTGATAAGGTCTCCCCTAAACCTTCTTTCTCAAGGCACAAACCCACTTCTTTCACCTTTTCCTCATATGGCAGGCTTCCTAGTCCTTTGATCATCTTTGTGCCCCTTCTTTGGACCCTCTCCAGCCTGTTCATATCCTTTTTGTATAACAGGGACAAAAACAGAATGCGGTATTCCAGATGTGGCCTGACAAGTGATGAGTAGATTGAGACAATGATTTCTTTATCTCTGCTCATGATGCCTGTGTTGATGCAAGCCAGCATTCTTCTGGCTTTCTTTGCTGCAGCAGTACAGTGTTCACTCACATCAAGCTTGCGGTCCACCAGGACTCCCAGGTCCCTTTCCACAGAGCTCTTCTCCAGTTGGGTAGTTCCCAGCCTGTGTGGCTGTCCTGGATTATGTTTCCCCAGGTGCAAAACCTTACACTTGTCTTTGCTAAACTTCATAAGGTTCTTGTTAGCCCACTTTTGCAGTTTGTCCAGGTCTTCCTGCAGGATGGCTCTGCCTTCTGAAGTGTCCAATTCTGCACTCAGTTTAGTATCATCAGCAAGCTTCATCACAGTACACTTGATCCCGTCATCCAGATGGACGGGGTCTTCTAAACAGCATTGACAAACATTTTTGCCTTCATTGCTTGGAAGGTATATGTTCACTCTTGGAAATGAAACAGTGTGTTTTCCTGCTCTCTGAAGCTGCTTGCTTCATCTGATATTCCTCAGCAGAGACACTAGTCTGTTAACACTTTGATTTCCAGATGTTCGTCTGTGCAGGCATATGTACAGAAAAAAATTATATAACAACCAAAAGACATCAGTATCCAAATTTTTCATGGTTCATCTATGTCTAAAAGGGAAGTAAATAAGTTGTAATGTGGCAGTTACTACATGTAGATAAAATATACCAAAGCTTCTTTAATCATCTTAATCATCACCTCCCCATCCTGTAATTTGGAAGAGCCACTCTGCTTCAGCAGCAGCTTTTGGCTTGCCTTCTCCCAGAACCGGATTTTTGCATTAAGCAGTAGATTGCAAGGCTCAGACATGGGAACCTCATTTGAACTGCCCATGGCAAAGATGTGGCAAAATCTAATATACCTGCAAGTATTTTAGAAATAATACTTCTTATAACATTGATATAAATATTTTTTCCAGATAGTTGGTCATAGGATGTGACAAAGTCTCGCTGAACCTCTGAGGGATTTATTTTCACTGCTTCTGCCTTTCACAGTCTTGATGAGGGTTAAACGATCCTATCATCTGGATATTTTTACACAGAGAGCTGAATAGTTTAAATAGGTTTCAGTGTGGTCTGGCAGGACAAAAAGAGAAGGCGAGAAACTTTTTGTTGGCTAATTTTGCAGTTTTGGGGTTCCTTCCTCAACCTAACAGGATAAAAAATATTTATACATGTCACAGTAAAGAGGAGGAAATAATGAGACTCAAACACTGTTTTATTTAATGCTAAAGCATTTAATAATTCTAGATGTCATTAAAATATTATAGATCAGGTTACCAAGAGCATCATGTCATTCATCACACTTTATGTTGCAAGTGGTACTGTTAACACATGAGATTTTGGCCTTACATAGCATGTCTCCCATCTCATTAAGCACTTTATTTTAACACTGTTGGCACCTTAATGCTGCAAGTCACATCTTATCAAGCAGCCCTGCAATATGAGTGTGCCAAGACACTTAATTTCATTAACCTTTTTTTCTTTCCAGATTACTAAAAGAAGAGTAAGAAATGAGAAACCAAATGTGATGTTGTTTGCACTTCCTTACACTATGCAGAAATTGAAATGAAGCAGTGAAAATAATAGATTGTGTAATTTTGAAGAAGTATAATTCGGTATGTAAATCTGTGCAGATTAATTCATGTTACCAGCAATTGTTCAGCCGGTGTAAGTCAGTGTACCTCTAGTGATGTCAGTGGTGTTACAATAACTTAAAATCTCTGCAGATATGAATATCTATTACTTTGTCCATGTTGCTGTCCATACCTGTCTTCTCAAACTCTTTGGAGATAACCTCTTTGTTAGAGAAATCAATGTTAGCTCCAGTGAAATAAATGGATATTGTTATAAAGACTGATTCCAGGTTCTCAGCACCTAGGCAATATTTTATTTAGCTTGTTCTAAAGTCTACCCTACAGATTCCAGTGCAGCAAGGGTGTTCAGATATTCCCAGCACTGTAGGTCATTTGTGATAACGGGCATACAAGGCTTTGTTTATTTGTTATTCCCCCATCCCTCACCACTGTTTGCCCATATTAGTAAGCAGACGTGCAATAATGACTCTGTGAAGCCACTAACAAAATGAATATTTGGTTAACAACGCTAAGACCCTTATACCATGTGAAAATACAATGTTGTATATGGAATTACATTTTCAGATGCAACAGGAAGAGAGCAAACATGGCTTGTATTGTAAACGTTTTCATCTCTGCTTTATCGATGTGTTTGAGTGGTACAAGAGAACCTTAAGCTATACCCTGACAATTTTTCAAACATATTGCTATTGTGTTTGCAGATTATTAATAACATAAAAGAATTAAATGTGGAATTAGTGACAGTTCACAAAATATGTGAAGCTCTCCAATTACTATTCATCTCTGTTCACCTGTCCTCCATTGTCATGTACTTTACACTATGTCTAAGGGATATAGAATGATATGAATCATTCTACTAGTGTTTCAAATTTGCTAAATAATAGACTAGTCAGACTGCAGACCAGTGGAGAATTCCCTCTCATCTCCTATTCAACATTTAGACAGTTAAACTAACACGAGAAAAAAGTCAACACAACAAAAATACTGACTGTAGTCGATATTTGCCATAGCATGAATGGACACTATACCACAACAATGCAAAGGTTGTGATGTATATTCAAAACACAGAGACTGCCAAATGTCATAACATGAGATTGACACAAGGACTTAGCCAACAGGCACTGGTTTCATTTCTTAACATTGCTAAACTGTAGTTTGTAGTCTGCTGAGTGTTGCTACAAATATGTACTATTTGATACAAATTTCAAATTTTACTTCAATCCAGGAAATAAGCACCTAATACTGTATAAGTTCAAGGAGAGAGTGCCCACCTACTAGCATTTCCTGCAGCAAGGCTTTCTGTTCTACTCTGAATGCATACGTAAGCATCAACCAGCTCTGCCTATGATTTGGATTAAGTATCTGGTTGAGTTATTTGGTTCTTTTATGTTGTTATCATTTTCTTAAAAAAAAGGTTGAGATCTAAGTAGTCAAAAAGTACAGCTGAGTTATAAGGCTCAAAATCTGTTTGCTTTGTAGGATAAGACAGTTTTGAAAGTCTGTGCTTTTAACAATTTCAAGTACATCTACTAAATAATGCCTTCTTAAATGGATGCCTAACACACACAGTTTCCAGCAGAGCTGTACACCAGCATTAATCTAATGAAGGAATAAGCAACAAAAAATGAGTAGCGTAAATCTCAATGGAAAACATAGTTTTCTGTGCATTTTTTTGATTGAAAATGTGAAAAAAGTAGCTTTTGGCTGCTGCACCTGCCAACAAGATAATAAGTTAATATCCTATTCAATGTATTCATCAATGACCTGGATGAAGGGATGGACTGTACCATCAGCAAGTTTGCCGATGACATGAAACTGGGAGGGGTGGCTGACACACCAGAAGGCTGTGCTGCCATTCAGCGTGATCTGGACAGGCTGGAGAGTTGGGAAGAGGGAAAGCATGTGAAAGTCAACAATGGCAAGTGTAGGGTCAGTCACTTGGGGAGGAATAACCCTATGCACCAGTACAGGGTAGGGGCTGACTTGCTGGAAAGCAGCTTTGAAGAAAGGGACCTCGGTGTCCTGGTGGACAACAGGATGACCACGAACCAGCAATGTGCCCTTGTGGCCAAGAAGGCCAATGGCATCCTGGGGTGCATCAAGAGGAGCGTGGCAAGCAGGTTGAGGGAGGTTATCCTCCCCCTCTACTCTGCCCTGGTGAGGCCACATCTGGAGTCCTGTGTCCAGTTCTGGGCTCCCCAGTTTAAGAAGGACAGGGAACTGCTGGAGAGGGTGCAGCGAAGGGCTACAAAGATGATTAAGGGGCTGGAACATCTTTCTTATGAGGAAAGGCTGAAGGAGTTGGGTCTTTTTAGCGTGGAGAAGAGAAGACTGAGGGGGGATTTTATCAGTGCTTATAAATACTTAAAGGGACAGTGCCAGGAGGAGGGGGCCAGTCTTTTTTTTCAGTGGTGCCCAGTGATAGGACAAGAGGTAATGGGTGCAAACTTGAATATAGGAAGTTCCTTCTCAACATGAGGAGGAACTTCTCTACTTTGAGTATGGCAGAGCACTGGAACAGGCTGCCCAGAGAGGTGGTGGAGTTTCTGACCCTGGAGACATTCAAAACCTGCCTGGACGCCATTCTGTGCAACCTGCTGTAGGTGGACCTGCTCTGGCAGGGGGGTTGGACTAGGTGATCTCCAGAGGTCTCTTCCAACCCCTAACGTTCTTTGATTCTGTGACCCCTGTATAGAATAAGAAGTGATTACTCTCCCGTGCAGCTCAGAGGGTAAGCCAGCATAAAGCTTCTTGTAGGTGTCACCTGAAGAGAACCAAGAAGGCCGGAAATGCACTGAATAGGCCTCTCAGGTGTTCTAAATGGTTCATGTCACACATGCATATGTCTGTGTGTGCATAAATAAATATATATACGTTTATCACATGTTTAAACAAGTTTATATGCATACACACATGAACATAGAAGATACAAATATAGATATACACATGCACATGCAGATTGGATATATATATGTGCAAATGTGTAGTGTGATGAGATGTTCACATATACAGTTGATTTTTGCATTTTTATTTACATGCCATACTCCCTTTTGCAATTGCATGCATTCTGTGTGTTTGACATGCATACACACATGCATGTGACTATGGACGCAACACACACAAACATAATTCTCCACTACCTGTTTTCCTATGCAATATAAACAAAGCCTCTGTTTATCCCAGGGGATTAATTTGGTCACACTTTGATACATCACTTTGTGTCTGGTGTTAATATTTTACTCCAAATGCCATATCATCTTTTATCTTTTATTTATGGCGATCTTCATATTAATTTCTCAACAAAGGCAGTCACTGCAGGGAGAGAAGGCATTGATCTTTAATTTTTTTTGTTTTCCCTTTTTGTTTCATACTTTTAGCCCTTAAGAAAAACTACAGACTGAGAAAGAGAGGAAGAAGACAGGGGGAAGGGAAAAAAAAGCCCATACTTTCGGAATTCTTTCCAGGAAGTTGAATAGGAACCAGCCTTTTTCACCGACTAGGAGATGTGGCTATAAATAAGAAACAAGTTTCATGAATTTGTGTTTAGGTGGGACATAACTTGTATGCTACTTTTGAATTGAAGCCTGAATGTGAAAAGGCAGGCAGAGAAGAAAGTTGGGAAAGGAACATATGAGTTTGGAAATATGAATAGCAAAGCTCTTTGCATAAATTTCCAACAAATTCACCTGCATCCCTAACAGACCAACCTATCAGATGTATGATGGTTATTTAAAGAGCTAGAATCCTTACTATTATTTTCTCTTTGAATAGTAGCCAACTACATCTGTGAATTAAGGTCTATGTTCTGTCTAGTGTAACATTGCCACTGAAAAATCAATTTTCCTTGTGCCAATACAAACAAAGTTTGCCTACACAAAGATTTGAGTAATATCTTATTTTTTTTCAAGCTCAAGAAATGATTACATAAATTCTGAAAAGTCTGAATTCCTAGTAAAATGTTATTAAGAGTCTCTTAAAGTGTCATTTTCTTTCAATCTTCCATCTATTCACTTTAATGTTACCTGATCTTTTATTTTCAATCATACTTTGATTTAAATCATGTGGGCATGTGCATGTGTGGATATGTGTATAAGCTTCTAATACCACTGCATTCTATGACATGACACAATTTGCTTGCCTAATCCTGCTTTCTTATCTTGGGAAATCCCAGATTTGATATTCTGGCAAAATGGTCTCTTGAAATCATATGTATTATAGTAAACTCTCTAGTCCTCACCAAAAGAAATATTAAACCAGTCCACTTGGTAAAACCTGTTGAACTCCAATTTGGATATCAGCACAGACAAAAATTCCAACAGTAGCTGGAGAGAAGTAAGTGAGACAAGTCATGACAAGAAGTCCATTGATACTTCATATGAATTCATGCTGACAGGCCTCTCTGCACTTAATTAGCTGCTAGTCATTTTATGCATCATTCAGATTGTGGTATAGAAAAACTGGCATGGGCTGTGGTACATGTAATGGTACACCGCAGTGGACTTAGTCCCAGCTTTAAGATAGTTCTGTGAATACACATGATAATAAAGAAGAATTTGACTGCTCCACCATGGGTGCAATTTATTCAGTCATTTCCACATTCAGGTGATTTGAAGAGCAGAGGTCTAGACAGTCCCCATTACTTTCCGTTCATTCTGTATTCACCAGAGGCAACTTGATCCAATGAATACTCTAGTTTTCTGTACAAGTGCCTTGTGTATTTAAGGAAATAATTAACCTGTTCAGTAAGAAACATATTCAATTGCTCTTTTTTGTCTTGATGCATGCAGCTATATCTAGGGTGATGGGCAGCTCTGTGTGTGAAGATGGAAAGGACAGACTTGGAGAGAATAAGTTATTCCTAAAATTCATGTGTGATGCATTATGTCATCATCAAGACAAAAAAGAATCCTGTTCTGTTTATTGCATGTTATCCAGGGAATCAAAGTATGACATCATAGTTCATAAAGGTTCATTTTTGCTTCAGAAGCACAAAAAATGTTTTATTGAAGCCAGACCACATCCCACATGGGTTATGCTTGATTATGCGAAAAGAATTTGACTCGGAAGGAAATTACGGTAATACCTAAGCAGTTTAAATGTATATATAAATACGGTGAGAACTCCATCCTACTCATTTCCTTCTGTGAACACAACTGTGGACAATACAGAGCTGAAACTGAGTAAATTGGAGTTTAAATCCCTGAACATCTTCAGGCATTTTTGTAGAGTTTCACTTGCCATTTAGTGAATTCATTTTTGTTTTTAGTAACTCGGGGAAGTGGAAGTCTTCTGGAGAAATTAAATGTCTCCAAATGGTGAGGAATTTACAAGAACAACGCACAAAGAACATCACCTGCTTTTGAACATACTTCTTACAGGACAGCCCCTAATGGAGCACATATGTCTCTCATCTGGCTCAGTGCTTATACAAAAAGTGGGATTGCCCCATGCATCCTAACTGCTCTGATGAGAAAGACAGTTCCAATGGCAGATCCAAACTACTTAAGATTTGAATCTCCCTATGCTAATATTTAGTAATTACAAAGGGAAGTTCCATTCATCACCCAACTGAAGGGAAATAATGTTAATATTAGTCACCTATGTTAGGTGAATTAGATAGGATGTACTTGAGCCATAGATCTCATAGCCAAGACTTCGTGCTGTTAAGTATTCCACGCATGGTGAGTTTTGTTGTGAGGTGGTTATTTTGGTGTAAGGAGGAAGTGGATCATAGAATCATAGAGTCATAAAATGTTAGGGGTTGGAAGGGACCTCTGGAGATCACACAGTCCAACCCCCCTGCCAGAGCAGGTCCACCTACAGCAGGTTGCATAGAATGGCGTCCAGGCAGGTTTTGAATGTCTCCAGGGTCAGAAACTCCACCACCTCTCTGGGCAGCCTGTTCCAGTGCTCTGCCATACTCAAAGTAGAGAAGTTCCTCCTCATGTTGAGAAGGAACTTCCTATATTCAAGTTTGCACCCATTACCTCTTGTCCTATCACTGGGCACCACTGAAAAAAAAGACTGGCCCCCTCCTCCTGGCACTGTCCCTTTAAGTATTTATAAGCACTGATAAAATCCCCCCTCAGTCTTCTCTTCTCCACGCTAAAAAGACCCAACTCCTTCAGCCTTTCCTCATAAGAAAGATGTTCCAGCCCCTTAATCATCTTTGTAGCCCTTCGCTGTACCCTCTCCAGCAGTTCCCTGTCCTTCTTAAACTGGGGAGCCCAGAACTGGACACAGGACTCCAGATGTGGCCTCACCAGGGCAGAGTAGAGGGGGAGGATAACCTCCCTCAACCTGCTTGCCACGCTCCTCTTGATGCACCCCAGGATGCCATTGGCCTTCTTGGCCACAAGGGCACATTGCTGGTTCGTGGTCATCCTGTTGTCCACCAGGACACCGAGGTCCCTCTCTGCAGAGCTCTGGTGCCTGAAACTTAGGTAATAACTCTTGGAAGCAGCAAACTCTGAACTCCTAGGCCACATTGTGGGGAAACTGGGCCCAGCTCCTCTGGGATATTTAAACATTCAGCTTGATCCAGTGAGTTAGTCATTAAAGTACCTGTGGGGAGTTGAGGCCCAAGGGCAACACCCATTTACTTCCCTGCAACTTGCCCTAGAAATAAAATACTCCTGTTTTATATCCCACCCAGCAAGGTGTCTGAACTGCTTTCTCCAGTAAAATTCCAGTTCATTTTTTGTGGGATTTCTTCTGGCTGCTCAGCACCTATTGAAACAAAGGTATCTTACACCCATAAATAGTTTTAAAAACCATCCCTTGAAAAAATCTTCATATAATTATTAAATGCATGTCATCTGCTCTCACAGAGTTGTGCTACTGAATACATAATAGTGTACAACTTCACTATTTATTTCTGATAAAACAGACCATGTCTAAAGGCTGTTTCCTGCGAAATGTAATGCTGTGGTCAGTTCTCATAAATCTCCATGCTTTTTTAAAGAGTAATTAAAGACAACTTTTCTGTTTTCTATCCTGCTCTTTTCCACATATCCATAAAGGCAGTGGATACTCTTATAGGGTTAATTTTCTTAGCTTTTTGTTTTAGATTCATAGAACACATTGTGTCCAACCTTAATATTTTACACTGTAAGCCATATCATCTTTTATCTTTTATTTATAGTGATCCTCATATTAATTTCTCAATAGCAGCTGGCACAGCAGGAGGGACAAGGCATTGATCTTCCAATTTATCCACTACTCTTACATATCCTGAGGTCGAAACAGCCTAGAGAGATTGATGAAGCTCTGGCATCAGTCCAGCAGCCGTGAGTTTCTCATGCATGAAAATCAACAACAGGAAACAGAAATTTGACAATTGGCAGTAATATCAGCAACCTCTGTAATAAATATAACAGGACGGTCTTCAATAATTTAATGGAATATCGGGTATTCCATAATGAAAAATCAGCCACGTGAGAGTGTGTGTATATAGCTTGGTGAGATTCTGCACGTGTGTGCTTAGATGTGTACACACACAGCTGTAAACACCAATATACAATTTATTTTATTTAGAGAGCAGAAAGTCATAAAAGTTATCTATGATGAGATTAGTTGTATTATTTCTCTGATAATGCAGGAAAAGCAATACAATTAAAGGGCTGCCATGTTCTCAACAGTTAGGTAAGAACACACATACATACACCCCACTTACAATACAAGTCACAAGGCTTCACACCAAGTTGTGACTGATCTTAGAATCATTCATACAGCCTGCTAGGGACAGGCCTCTGAATGATCACACAAGGAGAAGACTTTCTTACTCTTAATTATTATATTGTTTGAAGTGCCAAAACAAGGTTTGATAGCTCCTGCTATATCACTTCCACTTTTTATCTTTCTAAAAACAGGCAGTCAATCTGCATCATTAGCAGTTATGAACCACAGATTAATCATACTTTCTGACAACAGACCTGTCTCCTGTCTCTGGCCACATGCAGCAAAAGATGATGTGAACCATTTAATATTTACTCCTGGTTGAATCTATCTGCTGTAGGCAGGTTACAGGGCTTTGTAGGCACAATTTTAAATACAAATTTTATCAGCTCTCTTTGCTGAGTGCATCTAAACACAAAAATGCTGTGCTACTCGTGGGTAGGTAGAAGTATCTATCTAAAACTTGATTAGCTAAGATGTACAAAAGTGAAACTGGCTCATCAGGGCACTCTGATTAGCAGTTTCTGTACAAGCACACATGATAAAAAGCTACAGGTAAACCTGCAGATTGTGCTCCTAATTATGCATCATACAAGAAATCTTAAAGTCAACATTATGTTCACTGCCATTTCTCCCATGTGGCTTTAGCTGTCTGGGTTCATTTCTCTTCCTCCTTTACTTGCTATCTTTCAATCACACAGAAAAACAGTAACAATTCATGCAGTCCCACCACAGCGCCAGAACTTTCTGGCTTCTCAAACCAGGACTCTCATCTGGGAGAAACTGAGGGGTTTGGATGCCAAACCAGCACTCCATTTGGTGACCAAATAACCCGACAGAGAGAGAAATGTATGACATGACCTGTGCACAAGCGAAAGAGATATGTTAACTCTGAAAAAATCCACCTTATACATGGAACCATTGCATATGCTCTGAAGCTGTGATTATAAATGTCAGACCTGAGTTACTTAGGAGCAGTCTGGAATTCCATGTCATGTTTGTAATTACGGAGCTGCTGGGGAGCCCTCTGTTCACTTTGGAGCTGCATCCACTGCTGGCAGTATTCAGCTACGTATTATTTCTAAAATAAAAGTAAGTCTCATCCCCCATAAGTCTTGAGAAATCAAAAACAAGGGAAGAGTAGAGCATCTTTCTACTAGACACTTTAAAAGCTGCAGAAGAACAACTCCCCTACTACTCAGAATATTCTTTGGTATCCTAGGAAGACCATGCATGGTCTGAGGCACAGACTCACTCACTTTAACAATCCATGATGTAGTGTTTGTATAAAAGCTGCCATGTGACCTGTTGAGTTTTATGTTCTAATGCAGCTGCTCTAAAAAAGCTCACAGTTTTAATGGCCATAGTAAACAGAATATCTTACTTAAAGCTCATAGCAGAAGGCTATGAGGGGCTTTAAAGTACAGCGCAGAAATTGCAAGAAACTACTGCAAGCTATTTTTCTATTTTAAAGCTTTTTGTGACTATGAAGACCCTCTATCCTCAGAAATTCAGTCTTCTCTAAAGAATCCCTGCTTGTGAAGTGTATTTACCAAAAAGGGGTAAGAAGCCTCTGAACGTTTACACAAATCTAGGGACATGCTTAGGCTTTTTTTTTTTTTTTTCAAGTTTTTTGAAAATATTTGAATATGTTATTTTTCACTACTGGCTTCAGCTAGGACTATAACAGGAAATGTTGATAGAATGAGAGAGGCTTTTCTCATGGTATTTCTGGACATAAACTGTAATAGAAGTGCCAGAGATTTCACAGTAGAGACTGCTTTTATGGTATTTCCTTCTCAATTTTATTATTTTATAGAGTTTAATAATGTCCTGGGTGCTTCAAGTACAGGTAAGATGAATAGTGCATAAAAAACCAAAAATGGCTTCTGTCCCAAGGTGCTTCCAATCTGATTTCATACAACGGCAAGAAGAAAGAGAATAACAAAATGGAATGAAATGGGAAAAGAGAGACTGTTCAGTGTTCAGTGATGGCATACATGCTTCACAGTAGTTATCTGTAAACGCACAAATTCTCCTGTAAAATATGTGTAGGTTTTCAGAAAAAAAACCAAAAAACAAAAACCAAAAAACAAAACTTTACCTTTGTTTGAGGTTTACTTTTCATTATCTATGTACTTCTGTCTTTACAGTGATGAACCTGTGAGAGTAGTATGCTCAGAGCTGCCAAGAATGGGCAGCCATTTCTGCTGAAGTGGGCTTGGTATTGAGACGCCTGCATCACTGATATCAGTCATCTCATTTGACACAAAACCAGTTTATTAGGAGCTCTTACAAATATCTTGGTATTAATAAGCGTTTCCACAGAAAGAATGTTCTGCAATACTATTCCTCTTATAGTCAGAAAAGACTGTTTTCCATAACCATCACTAGCCATGGATACATTTAGACTCCTCTTACATATCTTTTCCATTCCATATCCTCTCCATTTTTTTCATCATCCCATTAGTGTAAATTGCCCAAAATTCTAGATAGAGGATTAGCATCCATATTGTAATGTCATTAGTATTTCACTGGCTGTGCTCATGATATGCCCAAAGATTACATGTAGTGAAATCAAACTGGTACTGCATGGCTGACAATCTTCAGATCATGAACAATTAATATATAGATGCCTTTTCCACACCTATGACATTGCCAATTTATTGCTCCAATCCTTAAGATCATTCAACTCTTCCCTTGCAATGTTCTGATTAGCCTCTGTCCTTGGCATTTCCCTCCAGTTGAATGTCATCAGTGAATTTCCTTAGCAATGACTTTTTTTTTGGTGAGCTCATTACTGAAGATCTTAAGTAAGACAAAATTTGCCCTAAGATTCTTGAAGAATTCCCCATGTAACATCTCATCTACAACACCATGTGCTCTGTTTCAAAGAATTTCTCAACTAATGTTTAAAACTTTTACAAGTCCCAAATGACATTAGTTAATTACTAATGTGAAAGTATCTAAGTAACTGTAAAAAAAATGGAACTCACTTTCTTTTTTTTTTAATTTTATTTAACCAACAACCAATTCTCTAAAGAAGACACTACAGCCTTGTACTCTGGCAGCATGATATTCTCAAACAGGAAAAAATCTCTTGTTAACACCACCATATTCCATGTGCAAAGTCAGGGCAACACCTTGTAATAACAACATAATGGGGGCATAGTGTGGGGAATTGTGGCAGTGGACCTGGGGGAAATAAGTTAGAATGACAGGATGGGCTTTTTTATATATATATATATACATATAAATATATCTATATATTTACCAGCAGCTTTGCCTGAGGCAGAGAGGAAGGTGCTTCTGTCAAAACCAGAGAGAAACTGCATTCTCATTTTTCTGACACACTCTTTTTCTTGTTATCTGTGGGTATGGTTTTTTTTTTCCCCCAAGAATTTTACAGCTTTTCAGGACACTGCATAGTGACTATAACAAGTAGAGAAAAAATAGTGACATTATGAAAATATTTTAGTGTGACAATTTTTGCTTGAGACAATTTTATTCTTACAGCTAATTTTGACTTTCCAAACTTGGAAAAATTCAGAAATTCTGCCTCCTACATCTGTGATCCTCTGCTTTGCTGTGTACAACTCAGGTGCTCTTCAGAGCACGTCTCTAAGACTTTCAAAGTTTTGCCTGCTATTGTTGTCCTCTTCCAGAAGTTTTCATTCAAAATGTTTTTGTATAAATGTGGAGAATGAGAACCCTGTATATGTGCCTATGCGTGTGCATGGGTGTAAATGTCATTGACAGTTGATAACTTACTCTCAGCCACAAAGAATGAAATCACAGGCTGTGTTATGGAGGAATTTGTTACTCTCTCCTTTTGAATGTCTTACCTGGGTCTGCAATTTTTATTTTTTTTTATCTGAAGACTTGTTTCAGTCTATTCACTCCTCTTTACTCTCCTTTAAAACTGCATTTTCTCTCAAGGCTCTGAACCAGAAGTCCCATGAATGTATACCCAACTCTCACTCACCCACATGCAGCGCCTTTTTTCATCATTACCTCCCATCCATTGATGGAGTGATGCCATGCACTACTGTCAGTCACCTTTCTGCCTCTTTCCTGTCCAGCTGGTCAGCAAAATTNTTTTTTTTTTTTTTTTTTTTTTCACCTATTCAAACTACTGTCAGGGAAAATCATTGCAGTTTGGTAACTGGTAAGATACCACATTCCTCTTGCTCAATAGGAGGTAACTGCAGCCATAAAAATGAAACAAACTAAGAGAACAATGAGGGAGAAGGTGATGAAGTGGAACAGGGGAGCAAAGAAGAGAAAAAGCACAGCAGAGTTATAGGGCATCCCTATCTGCGATATGCATTAGCATTTTGGCCTAAGAATGCTGTCCACAAGTCTTGGACAGTGATTGCAGACCCCTCTGGATCAAGTCCCTAGTTTTTCAAATTGAAATGTTGTTTCTACACAATAGACACATCCGCTGCATAGCTGTGTCAAGTGGGAGATGTGGTTGAAACAGAGATATAATTGTCAGTTTTACTTTGTTTTACTGAGCATCCTGAGGAAATGGGTATCCTCATCAGTAAAATGGGAATAACAATACTTACCCACCATTGACAAGTGCATCATGATCTAAGGATCAAAGTGCTATGTACAACTAAGTATTTTTATTATTACTACTTTGATGTGTAAATCACAGGCACAATTTGCTGTAACTGTCTTTGAAGTTGTTCTGAAAAATCATATAACATTCCACTTCAGCAGTGATTTAATTTGTGGATTAGTGACATGACAGACCATAAGAGGCTATTTGGAAATCTTCCAATTGGTTTTCTCATTGTGGCTGCTGTGAACATACATTTAGTGTTCAGCAGGCAGAAAATGTCTTCAAATTATTATTACTGATTGCATCATTTTCTCAGTGAAAGAATTTGTGTGATTATAAATCTTCTTTTTGTTAATATGATTAATTTTATGATCTGGCCCAATTACCATACACTATATTTACAGAAACCTACCTCTAGTTTGATTTAGTAAGAATGCAGTTCCCCTTCGAAGTGGGTGGGTGTGTTAGAGGCCAGTAGACTATTGAGGCCTATCTTTCATCAGAAAATCCGATCAGTTAATAGTCCTTTGATCATCCAGTAGACTGAACATAACTGGTGGGACAGTCCTACATCATCTTTCAAGAGGCAAATTCAAAAAAAGACATGATCTCTTTGTCTTGCCTTTCGCGTACAACTCCTTTCCCTGCAGGCAGTTGCTTCAGAGCACTACATAAATGACCTAAAATGTTGTGTTAACCGAAAACTTTTGTTATTCATTAGTCATAAAATTACTTCTCATCCTTCCACGTTGTGAACCTAATACTGTGATTGAAAAAAAAAGTGTTCCAAAAAACCCTCACATTTATGCAGTAGCACTTACACAAACTATTTGCGAGACCAAATGACAAGTCAATGACAGAGCAGAACTGATGTTGCAACCTAGTTTGATAAAGAAAAGCTTGGAGAATGTGTTACTTCAGGGCTATTAAATAATTACACAGGGAGTGTTAGGATGTTCGGACACTTTGCAAATCAAAGTGTTTTTTACAGGATGAACCATGCCAGGTCATATAAGCAGATAGCCCAGGGAACAGCCAGGGTTATTTTCAATACGAATGAAGAATTATACTCTGCTTTTCAAAATCTTTTGCTCTGTTATTTAAAATACAAAGATGGCAACAGACATTTTTTTAATGAATGCTATGAAATTCAATATTTTAGACAGATAAATATTCTTTAACACTATACAGCTATTGTAATACTATTACAAAAATAAATTCTAGTTTGTAAGAAAATATTTAAACTGTTGCTAAATAAAAGAATTGTCTGAGTCAAATGACAAATCAGATTGTTTCTCTTTCTAGATTTTCTCTTGACTTTCCATGTAGCAATATGGTTTTACAAAAAGTTATTTCACACCAAAGGTTAAGAAGTTATGAATATTCAAAACCTGTTTTCTTTACCATAGCTCCTTTAATATTGCAATACTTGTGATTTGCAAACTGCTGGGCCAATTGTCTCCACTAGGGTTTATTTTGCAGCTCCAATCAGACTTGAAGCAGGATAATGATGACAGCTTGTCTTATATATATTGGAATAAATCAGAGCCAGTGTTTGGCAAACAAAGATAATTGTAAACTACATGTGAGAGTCATAATTCAGATTTCAATAGAAAAAATGATTTTTTGACTTCAGAAATCTTAATTCTGCAGTGGTAATTCTGCATCAGTATTTTATTTGCATATACTTAATAAAAAAATTCTCCAGTTCTTAAAATGAATACTTAATTTCTTATTCATGTTGATACCTCTGGTCACCTTTCTGCTGGAAATGATTTTTTAAAAAAACACAGGATAGCTATTATCTAAGGAGATAAGAACTGTCATATAAATGATTGAAATAGGCGAGGTAATAAGTTATCTACAGACAGATTTTGTACTCATTGTCTGCTACTGAGAAATTAGTGACAAAAAGGACCTTTTAATTATCTCATCTATCATTCTGCCAATGTTTATTCTTAACTTTTCTAATGTTTTGAGAAGTTTGAGATAATTCAGATGAATTTTCCATCACAGTGAAATGCTATGGCTAAACAGTCCTGATGCCTTCCATTGCATAGTCAAATACTAAACATTAACCTATTCTTTGTAATACTACCTTATGCTATTCTAATCTATATTTGTTTTTGATGTTGGATTATCCATTCCATGAGAAATTCAAGTACTTATGCATGTAGGTATTTTTGAATCAAGACAGGTATGAAGATATTGGAAATTATCTACAGAATGATAATTTGATTTCAAAATGTTAAATGAGTCCATCTGTGTCTCAGTAGCTACAATGTCTAATGGAAGTGGAAGTGCAACATTTCGGCCAGAGGGAATATCATGTTTTATAACGAATGACATAGAAAGAACAGTGAGTTTAGATTATAGAGAAGAAGGTAGACACTATAGTTCTTAAAATATCACTGTAATGGTAAAGGTTTATACTTCAGCTAGGCTGCAACTGCCCAAATGACATAGAAGAAAATAATAGCATTTAATTAGAAAAAAACTGCGGTATTGTGATGTGCACTCACTTGATCCTAGGTAGAATATACCTGTGAAAACTTTTAAGGAATATGTTCATTTTGTGGAAAAGCTGTTTGGGTATAAGTATATTTTGGCAGAGCTTATAGTGACACTGTCAGTAGCTCTCCATGCTTCAGCAGCCCCATCAAGTTTGTCATTAATCTGCACATGCATTCTGCTGGTTGAGGACCAGGAATTCCAACCCTGTGGCTGCAGGTTCTGTGCCTAAGATTTTCTGTGATGGTTTCTGTTTTGAAGCACCTGCTGGAGAACACCTATTGAAAAAAGGGTGACCTAATCTCATTGTATGATTTGCCTGTGCATCTGCTAAAGACAGGTTTCTCCTGATGACTTTTTTCCTTGCTAGGCACACCTTTATTGGTAATCCTGTCTCAGCATCTCCCATTTGGTGGGGATAATTATTTTTGTAGAATCTATTAATCAATTGCTTTCTCTCCTGTCTATCATATTTCCAATTAGCCACATGCGAACATCACTAAGGAAGATTTCCTAAGTGGTATGTATATCGTAAGTTACACTTAATGTCTGTTGAAGTTGCTTTCATCTACATATTATTGAATGACGGTATGTTTCAGGACATGAGTTAAGAGTTTTAGGGGTATGGTAATCTTTACTTGCTAACCTTCAAGAAATTTCTTCACTGCATGGAAAAGACACTGCAAAGGAGCTTATGGTCCAAGGATAATATTTAATGGGCTCTTAATCTTGCTCTTTATACACATGACACAATCTTAAGAGAGAAAACAGGTACTTAAATGTCTATTTTTCATTTCATTCAACAAAAATTTCAACACAGAGAATCACTTAATATTGTCTGAGTAATAGTTTTTCCTAGCACAGAAACTCAGAATTCAATAGCTTTAAATTTCTTTCGAAATTAAGATACATGTGGGGTTTTTTTTCCACCAGTTTAATAATCAGAATTCTGTTCCTAAGGAACTTAGACCCTTTCATGATAACTTAATATTATGCTTGACATAGAAGGGATAGAGTGTGTTTTTATTCCAACAATATCAGACTATGCTATTTAAATCAAATGTCACTTTCACTGGGCTGATGGCTCTCCAAAATTAAAAAGTCAAATTTAAATTAAAAAAGGTTAATTTGTTGACCTCAACTTTGTTTAATTGTTACTAATGCATTTTATGCTAATTAAGTATGCTTTCTCAATAATTATAGGAGGGAACAGCAAAGCTTTTAAGGCTCCTTCTAATCTAGCACCCTGTGGCGGTATGTTTCTAATTCTTTCATTTTAATGTGCCAATTATATGCATTATACAAATAAATACGTCATAAAGAGTCTATAATTTCGGCAACCCTTGACCTGCAAATGCTTTAAATCATGTTAAAAAAGATAAAGCAGTATTATTCCTCAAAAACATTGAAAAAAAGAACTAAAATATTATCTGCATTTTCTGATGATGAGACTTTAAAGGTTCCAAATCAGTTGACCACGTATAATAGCAAATAAAATATTTAGGAAGTACAGAGTTACTTTACTAAAGAAATATGTTTTAGTCTTTGCACATGATTTGCCATTTTTACCTCTCAGTGCTTCACTTTTAAACTTCTACAGTGTTCCTAAAATTTAGTTCCACTCAGTTATGCAGTAGTTCTCCTTCTGTTTTGCAACTGCATCTCTGTTCTCTGAATAATCAGCACAGGCCCAGCATATTAAAGTGATAGAAATGACTGTATAAGAAATTTTTCTATGGGCCTGCTCTTTGGGAAGAAAGTTTGACATCCTGAAACTGCAGTACAAGCCTCAGCGCATTTTGCAACAGAATAATTGTCTAATTAGCTATATCTTTTTCAGAAAGTATGACTGATTGATTGAGACAGTTTTAGTATGTAGAGCTAGTTTTACAATTATTGTGTCTGGACCCGAATTTAACTCTCTGCATATCACATGATATAACTTTCTACGACAAATATAATCTCTGAACATAGAGATAGAAATGAGTAGCAGCACCTCAAAACCTCCTGTACAGCAAAGGCTCCAGTGATTTTTTCCAAAGTATCTGCTCTCAGTATCGCTTGTGTGCTATGGTTATGGAAAGTGTCGTACTTTAACCAAAAGAAAAAAGTAATTTCTATAGTGACAGTTGTAAATGTAGAAAAGAAAGACTGAGAACTGCAGGTTTATTTGTTTCTTTTTGATATTTTTCTTCTTCTGGGTTATTTCAGTATTAAAAAAAAAATAAATGAGGAATTCTGAGGAAGTATCTTATAATCAAAATTGTTGATGCTTTCCACCGTGTTAAACAAAAAGCTCATCATCTTGAAAACGTTAATTTTTAAAAAACATTGTAAGATCAAATAAGGATGATATTTTCATTTCTATATTTTTTTAGCAGTATCAGCTGGGCTACATAGAGAGATATCATCACATAACGCATTAGAATATGGTACTTTATGTTTATACTTCACTATAGAGCTATGTATAACATAAAATGGCATAAATACTCATATGAAATAAAACATTTTTTTCTGATTTGTTTGAACAAGAAAATCCTTTCAGTTGTTTTGATTTAAAGTGAAGATGACTTCTGAAATTCCAGAAGAAACAGATGAAAATTCATTCCAGTCTATTTGTATTATCATATACATGTGATTTTTCCCAAACATCAGCTCTGAAAAGCAGTTGAGAGAAATTAAATGAAAATGTAATTACACGTTTTCCCCTTTATAAAGCCCATAAGCAAATTAAAGTTACCCTTTTTGCAAAGCAGTATCCCCTCCCTAATAAGAGTAGAAAAAAGACTAACTCTGATGTATGTTATAGATAAACTGTAACACAATAGTACTATCAAATTTTTGTCAGGCAATTAAATTTTATGCCTAGCTAATTCAATTTTGCTGCTGTTTTATTAAGTCCCATGAAAAAACCTAAATCTGTTCTCTTCAGTAAATCACAAGTTTCACAAAGCATTTCCTAAGTCACATTCCTTGTTCTGCTATTTTGATATATTAAATATCCAGCAAAAAATTTCCAGGGTCATAAATCTAGAGTGATAAAATTAATCCTATTGCTGAAGAGAAATAAATATTTTATTGCAGTTTTATGAGCTTTTGTTCCCTTTTCACTAGCAAGTAGGTGTTGTTTAGTGGTACAGACATTTTGCTGCTGAAAAATGTATTAGAAACAGTACAGCAGTAACAGAATTAGTATCTACAAAACTGTTCACTTCTCAGAATGAAGGCTCAAGAATATCCTAAGGAAAACTTAAAAGACAATATTTTCAATAAGAATGTTATACCGATTGTTTTTCTTACTTTTTCTATTGCTTTAGACTCTAGGAATTATTTTACTGTTATCAATAATTTTACAATAGAAATTTTATGACATTGCACCTGAACAATATCTATACAGTCAAATTTACTAAGTGGAAATGGAACATGCAGCCTCAGAAATCAGAAATTATAATCTCATCAAACCTTAATTTTCTTTGCATTTTTTCTTTCTTAGGAATGTGAGGAAAAGATAACATTAAAGATGTTTGTCCTTTGATTATATCCTGGTCTGTGATGGTAAGCATTTATAGTAATGATTCAGTTTATTCAAGCCTGGCACAGCATGCACTGCATTTTGAACCTGTATTATCTGAAATATAATAAATATGGGTAAGGGCCTTAGGGGACCTGAATATTATTTGTCACAATTAAGAAACGGTTTGGCAAGAGAAGAATGTAAAGGTAGAAATTTCCATAGGAACAGAGACAAATAGTCCTGTATATTACACAGAGGGAATTGCCTTCATCAAAATACTGTTGCAGATAGGCAAAGTGGGAAAGTTCTCTGCTGTGATTGCATCTCGTACAGCCACTCACAAATAAGTAGAATGAGTCTAAATGCTCCATTCTAGTTTGGTAAAGGTTTACCTGAAGTTTTCAACAGCATGTGTTGTTTTCAAAGCCCTGGAAACTCAAAGTTACTTAATCCAGTGGTTTTAAGTATTGTTTAAAAATTTCTGCACATCAACAAATGAAAATAGTAATGTGGCTATATCTGAAGAACAGATAACCCATAATGTCTTGACAACATACTGTAACCAGAAAAATGTATCGTCTTCAATGCACAGAAATAGTATAAAGCAACAGATAGGTACAAAGCACTCACAGTTTGTTTCTTCCACTTTTTGTCAGCTACTAAGTTAGTTTGTTAACTTTTTCTGTAAAGACACGATACTTTTTAATGAGCACTGCTGATGTTCAGATTTTGAATATATGAAGGCTTTTCATTTTGTCACAGTTACCAAATGATATGGCAGATTACTAATAAACACTTGCTAGTGGCAAAGCGTTAGTTCAGAAAGGCTGTACAACTGCAGGTGGAAGCTTAAAGCGAGTATTAAGTTTACATAAAGTCAACAGAAGTTTTCAAAATTATCTGTTTGTTGAGAGATATAGAAAAGTTCAGGAAGATAACTGTTATCAGGACAGACTTCGATACAATATTTAGGCTAAATACACACAGGGACCTTAACTCAAATCTATTCCATGGTCCACTAAGATAAAGACAGGGAAAAAATGTAAGATGTTCCTTTTAGCTGGTTGTACTTAATTATTTATCTGTTCTCAACTGTCAAATTTTATGTTAAATCCCTATCAGATACCTGAGTACGCTTTTCTACTTTTAAGAGTTATCAGGAAAAAAGAAGTTGAAGAAGAGGAAGTGCATAGACCAGAATAATATTGCAGGCCCCTAGTATTGCAGAAAATATCTTGATCTCTGAAGGACAGAGCAGCAATATGCAAAAAGGATCAAGTTTACCAGTTAACAGCAGTTTTTCAATATTAAATATTTAAATACACTTCAGCAAAAGATCTTGAGCAAATGTTACCAACCACCAACAAGGTATGCAGCCTAGGGATAGACTAGACCTTTTTTTTTCTGTCTTTTAACAGTGAACATATAGTTATTTTATGAAACATGAAGGGAAAAAAAATGCTAGTGTGCCATCATGGATAATTAGGCTCAGTACAGGGCAAGTCTGACAGGGCGATAAGCTGGGGACGATGTCAAGCCAGTCTGTTTGCTGGAGGTGAAGGAGCATTATTTACAGTATGGACATGACCGTAGCAAGCTGAGTTCTACAGGCCCCCAACAGTGCAAAAGCAGTTTAGGAAGAACCAGTGGACTATTTTCCTTCACTCCAACATGTAAAACTACTATAGAACAAGGGTGAACCGCAGTTAACGTTGAAAATACTTTACTAATCACACACCAGCACTTGAATAACCAACCATAAACACTTTTATTCCAGCAGAGACGCTAGATTTCATCTATGCCTACTATCTTTGACCTATCTACTATTTCTTGACTACTTTTGTCAAGAAAATTAGTTCCTTCACACTTCTCACTGCTCAATTTTGTGTAGCAGGGCAGACTGTTGTCTTTGAAATCTCCATAGTAGAAGTAGTGAAATTTAGCAAACAACTCCATTAATATTTCTTTTTCTGGTAGTTCCAAATGTACCTTTACCTACACCCCAAGCTCCTATTACATTTTGGCAACCATTTCTTATGGTTGAAACCTCTATTGTGCTACATATCACCCAGTGAACACCTGCAGCATCTGTCCTTTCAATGCACTGCTTGCAGTTCCTTTTCTTGGGGTAAATGTGGGAGTCTTTTGACTTTTATGTTTTCCCACTATGGTGATAGGGAATTACTTTAATGCGGAAGAATTGGGCATTTTTAAAACGTTACAGTACTGATTTGATAAGCAACCATTTCTGATAGAAGATACCATAGAAAATGAGAAGTGGCACAAGGGAAAATACGTTACGGAAAGCAATGGGGGAACTGTGGCATATTTTTAACAGTGTGAAATGAAAAGCATTATAGAGTAATTATGCTCCTGCTTTATGACACATAAAATCACACCAAGCACTGCTGCTCCTTGTTCTTTTAAGCCTGAAGATGAATAAAATTTTGTTTGCTATTTTATGAAAAACAATGTATGGTGCTCAGTAAACTTACCATCTTCCACTGATGCTTGTGAAATATTTAATAGCTTAGAAAGTGTGACAGAGGTAGTTATGTATTAATATTATTTAACAGATCAGATTGTTACTATCAGTTGTTATAGGTCTACTTCATCATTTCTAGCCTGCAGCTCCTTTAGCAATGAGAATACTAAGAAAAACAAAAGATTTCCTACATTGTTTATCTGATTGTGTCAAACTGGACCATCACCTGTCCCCAGCAAATGAGGTAGTTAGCTTGACACTACAATTTGGTTATTCAGTGAGATGTTTTTAAAATCTAGGCCAGTTAATAAAAATAGCTTTTTCATATGTTTGGGTATTTTTATTTCTATTCCTTAATAATGAAAACAACCATTCTTACACTTCTGTTCAAAGACAAAAAGGGACAGTTGTGTTTCTAACTCTCAGCCCCTATTAGTCCATGTCCCAGACAGTGGCATCTGCAGTAAGACAGCTCCGGTTCTCAGCTGTCAAATCAGACAAAATCCTTCTCTGGCTACCATGTATGGAATTAATACTTCCTAGAAACAGGTGTTGAAATCTCACCAGGGATGTGGTTATGCTGTTTTTTTAAGGGAGGAGGCAAGTAGTAAATTTTTTGCAATCTTTCTACCACTTTATTCAACTGGAAACTCCCAAATCCAGCTGGATCTGCACAAACAAGCAAAAGCATGAAGGTGAAAGAGGGCATATATACCTTGAAATCTGCAAATTTTTTAATGCTTTGTTATATTGTTTGCATTAGACTCATTGTGAATGCTTTCCAAGGGAAACAAGAGACACCACTGGTGGTAAGTACAGAGAGGAAGAGTTAAAATACTCATATTGACTTTCTGCCTTCTCCTTCCCCTGTGTTCCTGGCTGCTCCCATCATTAAATATAGTGCAGGTTTTCTGATGATTAAAGAAGCATTTTCTGTAGAGGTTAAGGGAGATTGATCTGCAGAATAAGCAGTACAACATTATAAGATCTGCAGGTTCTCAAAATGCATTTGGACTCTGAAATGCATTTGCCCACCACTGCTGAAGTGGTGGAGCTGACCGTTCTGTTAGTTTCTGTCACTCCATGGACTGTATTGCACCTCATCAAACGTTAAAGATGAGAATTGCCCTTCCAGGATATCAGCAGGTGCAGACAATATCATTGTTATAAAAAACAGAACTTCATCTCAGGCGTATTTTCCATAAATTATTTTTTATAAAAAAACCTTAGAAGTACATTTTTTTATTTATTGATCGAACTTATGTAATGAATAGCTACAGGTAAGAATCTCAGCTCTGTATGAATGCATAATCCCCAGCTCACATAAACTGCTGGCTACTACCATGGTACCCAGCAGAAAAAGATTATGAAAGTTTTGTGGCAACAAATCCTGTCATAAAAAAGTCACTATGTTTTTTATTTGAAACAATATTGCCACAAAACACATTTCAGCCCTTTGAAAACCCTCTTTACAAGATTTAGTGTGTCCAGTGTAAGTTCTACAGCAAAGTCTGTAATAAACTGCAAACTTTAGTAGCTGAGCTGAATTTGACATTTATAATCAACAATAATTGGTAACCAAGAACAATTTTTTCATTAGGGAGATTCATCTTTTGATGATGGATCTAGATGTGTCTTTCAGTTTTATTTAAATCTGTAAAAAAACACTTTAAAATATTTTAATTGTTAAGGGAATTGTGACATTCCTGTTAAAAGAATCAGCTTAGTTTTATAGTTCCATGGAATTTATAATAGAGGTTTAAATTACTCACTTTGAAAGAGGACTTTTTTTTCAATATACTTTTGCAAAGTTCTACCCATTCACTGAAACTTCTTTTAATAAGAAGAAGCTAGGAAGTAGTGTGTTATCAGAAATAGAATGAGTCGGTATTATGTGAGACTTTTTCTTTTCCTTCCGATACTTTTTTAGACATTTTGTTGACAGCAGTAGCTTGGCAACCGTGCTTTTCTCCTCTACAAGTAAAATGACACTTAAAATACCTCAACGGTGTTGCACAGACAAGATGCTATTAAAAAAAAAAAATCATTCCCAACACCTTTCTTAATTCCTATTCCCAGAATTCTGGTTTTGATAATTTGGAAAATATGACCTTTTTTTCTTGAATTTTGAATTAACTTTGAATGAAAGGTGTGACTTTTTTTATTAAAAAATAAAATGGTAAAATTTTTTGCTGTTTGAAACACAAAGCCATTTTTCAGGTATTTTTAGTGAAATAAATTGTAAAAGTTGAACAAAAGGATGCTTTTTCATTAAAAATATTTACAAATGTTTGAAGGAAAATAATTTCTACAGCACTATGCCCTTTTCTGGCAATGTTCTTTTTCCTGTAAAGTGCCATTACTTAAATTGACATATCTCTTCAGAAATTTCAAATGTACATGATGAACTGAAGCAAAGACTTAAAACCTCTTGGAAAATGCGTACCTGGCCACAACAGTCCATGAGCTAGTAGTGTTTATTTCTGCCAAAGTTCAATATGGAGGCTTGCTGCAGGGCCAAGTCAGGTCTTACAGTGCAGATGCAGCTGGCTGAAGTTAAACACCTTATCAAATTTGGACTTTCTTGTGACTACCAAAAGGAGTATGACTGTGACTGGGGAAAAAATTGACATATGACCTCATGAGAAATGATTGCAACTGGAAAACATACAGGCAGTGAATGAATTGTCCTTGTATGTAAAAGACACTGCCAAACAAATTTCCAATAAAAACATTGAAGCCATAAGCTCATTATTTTTAAGAGCAAGTGTCTCACAAGCTGAATAAGAGCTGTGTCCACAGTGACAACTGAGAATGAGTATTCCAATTTATGAGAACTTCACTGTGTAATTTGTGTAGTCTATTGATCTTCAATTTCAACTTCACATGGGGAATTTTGTAGAACAAATTTCTTACTAGGCTCCAAAGTCGGTTTAGTTTTGTTCTTTGACAGCACTTTTCCTCAAAGGCAACTGATGAACTCAAACCTCAGGATGAGGAGTTGTATCCCCTAAGGGTTACATCTGAAGTTTTCAAGCAAGTAGATTGTGCCTGTTATCTACTGCATGTGTTTGCACAGAAGTGGGCTCTTAACAGAGACATTCTAGCAATTAAGCTTTCCTTCTAATCACAGGGGGCTGATGAAACAACCATGTCCAATTTTTTTTCAGCCTTGCATATATTTCATATCCAAATCCACTGAAGTCAATACAAAAACTCCATCCAGAATCTGTTTGGGGCACATGAACTGTATTCTCTGTATTTCATCATAGAATCACAGAATCATAGAGCAGTTTGGGTTGGAAGGGACATTCAAAGATCATCTAGTTCAATCCCTCTGGCATCAGCAAGGATGCATACCTTTCAATAGGTCTGGTTGCTCAAAGCCTCATCCAACCTGGCATCGAACACTTCCAATGATGAGGCATCCACAAATTTTCTGAGCAACCTGTTCCAGGGTCTCACTGCTCTCATTGTAAAAAATTTCTTCTTTATAGCCAATCTAAATCTATCTTCTTTCAGTTTAAAGCCATTGTCCTTTTTCTTGTCTTGACAGGCCTTGGTAAAAAATCTGTCTTCACCTTTCTTCTAACCCACCCTCCCCCTAATGAAAGGCCCCAATAAAGTCTCTCCAGAGCTTTCTCTTCTCCAGGCTGAACAACACCAATTCTCTCAGCCTTTCTTCACACAAGAGGTATTCCAACCCTCTACTGATTTTCATAGTCCTCCTCTGGACCCACTCTATGAGTCCATGTCTTTTCCATACTGTGGACCACAGTATACAGTCTCTTCTACTCTCAGCAATCTATGCTATTTAATAGTGTTTTTAACAGTGTATTCTTCGGTTGTTAATTTGTTAACATGTTTCAGAACTGTTCTCAGGTTTCAGATCTTGATCCAGAGATTTTTGTATATAAGACTTTGTATTACTTACAGGTACCTGTGGTTTCTTCAATATCAAGCAAACTCACTGAAGATGTCCACCATAACCTACAACTCGGGGAGATGTACCATCCACTAAGCAGTATCCTCATTCACATAACTATGAAGGATCTAATTATACACCTTCTTGTGTCTTTTTACTTATTGCAACTGATTTTTAGGGTAAGTTAATTTTAAAACATGTACATTAGGAGTTGTGGTTTTGCAGCATGTTTGGTAAGCCACAGTCATTGCTACAGCAACTGTGGAAACGCACTGCACATTGCTCTAGCACGAGACTACATGACTAGAAACCACAGACGCCCAGTTTCTTTTCAGAACTACTTTCTGCTCTTTTCTGGATGTCAGAATTAGATTCTGGGCAGAATCTCATTAAAACACACAACCAAAGATTAATTTGACCGTGTCTAAAAATCTTTCATATACTGGGAAGTTTGTGATTCTGTGAAAAAGTTTGTTGACACTAAACCAGCAAATATATACATACATACATACATACATACATATATATATATATCAGCTTTGTTTGCTGGAACTGTGGAAAGGATAAACACTTCATAAAACCTCCTGCCACAGAACCAAACATATTGAAATGGCTTTTTAGGGAGATATTGGAACAGCAACAAAAAAATACACAGGGCTTGTTTCTCCTGAGGGTTCAATTATTTTGAGTGCTGGTAGCAAACTTTGATTGATAAATCTAACCTTTCCTTTCCAGGCAATAGTTTGATCACATAGTGATGAGAAAGAGTTAGAGAATGGAAGAATAATATTTGGATTGCAACAGAATAATGAAAATGCAGAGGATGCCTTTGACTTTTACAAGGTGAGAAATGATTTCCCATTCTGATTGTGTGATCGCAAGAATCCCTTCTAAGAGTAGGCAAGTCTAAGCTTTGTATGATGTTCTTAAATTATTTTTCAAAACTTATAAGATTTCTCCAGCTTTCCAACTAGAAATTCATAATACATCCAAAATGCAATTCAAGCTATAGTGGCAATATATGTTTGTCAGCAGCACAAATGACTGAGGAAGTGTTGTGGTAACCACACATCATATGTGAAATATGAACTAAAAAAGAAAACTGCCCAGCCTGCAGGGAAAACCAGGCAGCCTTTCTATCCAAAACAAATTTATGATGTTTTCAAACTGTGCTTACACAAATAAATTCATCAAGGATGTCCATTGTGGCACCTCTATACATCTTTTTAATTGTCCATTTACACCATTTTTTTCACTCCTCCCTTCTAAAATACTCCTTTAGCAGCCTGAAATCCTCCATCATTATTTTCATCTGATCTTCTCCTTCGTTTTCATGTATAAGAAGGAGAGGATATCAATCAAATAAAATGAAGATAGACCATTTAGTTTCATTTTATCATCATAAATTCCTTTTCATAAGATCTTTCTTCCCTGCAGACAAGGGAGCTATGCCTAACTTGGCAAGCAATTTCACCGGAAAAAGGAAAAAACAAAGACAGAAGCAAAATTTGGCTTCAAAATATAAGATTGATCATCAAGTTTTATTTTGAAAGTAAATCACCAATGCTTAAAGCTGTGTTGTTTAAATGTTTTTCAGTTTCCAAAACCAGACATGGAATATTACTCTGAAATCCCTCAATATTTTTGGAATTCAGTAAAGTAATGGTTTCATTGCCTTACATTAACACTGTTCCTTTCTGATTCATAAAATATTTTTTGAGGTTTATGAGAGCATTTCATAAGTAATTTTAAAAATAAAAATCTTAAGCAAAGAATTAGTTACATCATCAAACTCAATCCACTCCAACAACCCAAAATTCAGAGAAAAAGGTATTTTATGTATCAGAGCCATAGTGCTGCAGAACACAGAGAAAGCAGGCAGATGTATTAGTAATTGGTCTAAAGAACTGTCATTCTTTAGCCTCAGCTGGCAACAAAGAACCACTTGCTCAACCCCACAGCCGCCCAGAGTTGTGGGGGAGAATTGGAAGAGAAAGGCAGAACTCATGGTTTGAGATAGAGGTGGTTTAACAGAAGAGCAAAGAAAAAAAAGGAAAAAACAACAACACTGATGGTGGAATGTACAAAGCACGATTATTTTACCACCTCTGACCAACCGGACCAGGAAACCCCAGTCCACTCCCACACTGGGAGTTCCTTCCCCCTGATCCCAGCCAGTTCCTCAGCTATAGACTAGGCATGGTGTCACATGGTATGGAATACCATGTCCCATGCCAATCCTTGGGAAAATTAACCCTATCCCTGCCAGAATCAGGACAACAACACACCTTTTAAATGCAGTTGTTTTAACCTGAATATTGCAGTAAGAGTCAAGCATGGATGTGAAAACAGTAGCATTACCATCTTCCAGATGTGGTGTTTCAGAATTCTTAAAGCCAAATTAAGGTTGCCCTTGGCAAGGTGTGTTGTTGCAAATATAGTCTGCCTGCATAGGCCTACTCTCTGCCCTCGTTAAGCTGTACGGGGCAGATGTATTTTATTTCTAATGTTTTAGTTAATGAAATCACTGCTACAGCCTATGAATAACTGCAACAAATGGTCTCAGTGTTGAATAATACTGTGCTTGCAGATAAGTGTGGCAAATACATGGGCCACTACATTTCCACCCACTTTTACTGATTTTTACTGCCCCATTTTTTAATATAAAGCTAGTTTTCTGAAGCATGGTGTGCATGCACAAAATTTAAAAATTAAGAAGTCCTAGATGGAGATTGTAAATCTGTGTAACTCTGAAAACTTTATTTACACTCACAAAAATGTCAATATCTAGTATCAAGACTATCACATTTCAGCTCTTTTTTCTTGTTTTACATACTGAAATGAGAAAATACATATTCAGAAATACATTGATGCATACATATACTACACATATTCTGCTGGCATCTCTGTGATATGTAGCAAAACTATATATAAATTTTTTCTAGAAACTTGGAGACTCTGTCTTCCAACTTCTAAGCCATCTCCTTGGATTTACTAATGTCTCAATCTCCCAAAAAGCTTAATGTATCTGTTTTAAAAAAAAAAAAGAAAGTAATCACCTTTCCCAAGACTTTGGCTCAGTTAAATAGGTTTTCCCTTCTAATTACATGTTACTTCTTATTATGACCTTTTGCTCAGTTTCAGCAAAAAAATATTTCAAGCTGATTATAACAATTCTTGCTTTGTAACTGATGTGTTAACAAGGCTAAGCATTGCAATTGTGCTACCAAAACCACAGGTGAATAATTGCGATTTACTGTAGGAAAAACAATTCATCATGCTTTATAGAAATTCTGTGCCAGCAACACTTGAAACATGCACTGACAGGTGATATTAAGCATGATGAATTGTTCATGGTTTGTTGATTGTCAGATTTTAAACTTATATAAAAAGAAGTACATTTTCAGAGGGACACTTAAATTTATACATGTGAAGTTCATTTGCATATTTTAACTGCACTTGTCCAGTACAGAACATGGGAAACTGTGTCCCTGATGAAACCACCTGCACTTATTTGTAGCATTTGTGTGTGATCAAAGTTAACGGCTAGATATTTATTAAGGATATATGAGTAAGAACTGATATAGAGCATTTTTGTGGGGTACTGACTCTCCAGAATTACAAGTCACTTTCTGTATATTTGTTAAGCTTAATAAACCCCCCAAACTCCTCAGAAAGAAAGGATTACTCATAAAATCATTATTGTTTTTTACATAAGAAAAAAAAAAGGTACAGTTAGCTAACTACTTTTTGTCATCATTGTTGCAAAATTTCTATTTTATTCCTAATCTTTTCAGACCCTTCTAAACAAAAGTCCCTGCTGATGCAGCATCTACACACTGCTTTATATTCATTGTTATTTTTGTTCTCTGTACCCATCAGTTTTCAGTGAATAGTTATTTCTACCTGATAAGATCCTATTTTACTCATCAAATAACTGAAGCTGAGAGTGGTTCTGTACAATTATAACTGAGGATCTATATATACCGAAAAACACTGAAGGTTCTAGATGATACAACTTTTAAATACCTCCAGGGATGGTTACTCAACCGTTTCCCTGGGCAGCCTGTTCCAGTGTTTGATAACCCTTTTGGTGAAGAAGTTTTTCCTAATATCCAATTGAAAACTTCCCTAGTGCAACTTGAGATCGTTTCCTCTCATCCTAGCACTTGTTACCTGGGATAAGAGACCAACCCCCACCTCGCTACATCCTTTCAGGTAGTTGTAGAGAGTAATAAGGTGTCCCCCCAAACAACCCCAGTTGCCTCAGCTGTTCCTCATCAGACTTGCTCTCTAGACCCTTCACCACCTTCATTGCCCTTCTTTGGATGTGTTCCACCACCTCAATGTCTCGTAGTGAGGGGCCCAAAGCTGAACACAGTACTCAAACTGCAGCCTCACCAGTGCCAAATGCAGGGGGATGATCAATTCCCTAGTACTGCTGGCCACACTTTTTCTAATGTTGGCCTTCTTGGCCACCTGGGCACACTACTGGCTCATATGCAGGTGGCCATCAACCAACACTACCAGGTCTTTTTCAAACAGACAGCTTTCCAGCCACTCTTCCCCAAACCTGTAGCATTGCATGGGGTTGTTGTGACCCAAGCACAGGCCCTGACATTGGTATCCAGGAACGAAGAAAAGGCAAAGACATTTAGTGGTTTTTTTGTCTCAATCTTTAATATTAATAGACTATGGGCTGCCAGCTGTTGTGAGTTGGAGGACCATGATTGTGAAAGTGGTGACTTTCCATTTGTGGACACAGAAATTGTAAGGGACCAGTTGTATCAGCTGAACATAGGGCCTGACAGAACTCACCCAGAGTACTGGAGGAGTACTAGTGGATGTTACAGCAAGACCCTTTCCAATCATCTGCCAAAGGTCTTGGGAGTCCCAGGAGAGCCCCACTGCCTGGAAGCTAACCAGCATTATTTCAGTTTTCAAGAAGGGCATGAGGGAAGACCCATGAAACTACGAACCTGTTAGTCTAACCTCAGTACCTGGAAAAATTATGGAGAAGGTCATACTGGGTGTTAGTGAAAGGCATTTAAAGGACAATGCGATTATCATGCACAGTTGACATGGGTTCACAAAGGGAAAGTCCTGTCTAACCAGCCTGATATCTTTGTATGCTGAGGTCACCCACCCAGTGGTAAAGGGAAGGTAGTAGAGGTAACTTTTTCTGGATTTGATTAAGGCTTTCAATACTGTCCCTTACAGTATCCTTCTGTATAAGTTGTCCAACTGTGAGATGAGCAGGTGCAGAGTGCTCTGGGTGAACTGGCTGAGTGGCAGGGCTCAAGTGGTTGTCATGAATGGAGCTACACCTGCCTGGTGACTGGTCACCAGTGGTGCTCCTCAGGGTTCAATTTTAGGGCCAGCTCTGTTCAATATATCAACGATTTGGATGCAGGAGTAGAATAAAACATTAGCGAATTTGCTGGTGATACTAAAATGGGAGGTGCTGTTGGTTCTCTCAAGGGACAAGAGGCCTTGTAGAGGAATCTTAGATGGACTGGAGCGTTGGGCAATCATCAGTGGCATGAAAGGTAAGAAAAACGAATGCCAGATTCTGCACCAGGGATGGAGTAACGCTGGGAACAAGTACAAACTGGGAAAGAAATAGCTGGAGAGCAGCCCTGCAGAAAGGGATCTGGGGGTGCTGGTGGACAGCAGGCACAATGCGAGTCAGCAGTGTACCCTGGTAGCCCAGAGGGCAAAGCGCATCCTGGGGTGCATCAAACACCACCAAATCAGCGGGTCAAAGGGGTGATTATCCTGCTGTATTTAGCCTGGATGTGGCCTCACCTTGAGTACTGTGTGCAGTTTTGAGACCCATAGTTTAAGAAGGAAATGAAGGTCCTTTAATGCATCCAGAGAAAGGCAACAAAGCTGGTGGAAAGGCTGGAAGGCATGTCCTGTGAGTAGCAGCTAAGGACTCTGGGTTTGTCTAGTTTGGAGAAAAGGAGGCTGAGGGGTGACCTCAGTGCTCTCTATAGCTTCCTGAGGGTCGAAAGTGAAGAGGGAGATGCTGATCTCTTCTCCCTGGTATTCAGTGATGGCATGTGTGGGAATGGCTCAAAGCTGCATCAGGGGAAATTCAGACTTGACATTAGGAAACCTTTTTTTACCAAGAGGGTGGTCAAACACAGGAAAAGGTTTCCTAGAGAAGTGGCTGATGTCCCATGCTTGCCAATGCCTTGAAAAGAGGCATTTGGACAATCGCCTTCTGATGTGATTTGGGCTGGATTGGTCCAAGTAAGCCAAGGGACAGATGTTCCCT